>VUQH01044685.1:0-11304 GCA_015106775.1 Etroplus canarensis | reverse complement strand
TTGTGGAAGTGTTCCTGAGCCCATGCAATGGTTTAATGACAGAATCATGTCATTCTCTGAATCTGTTGATGATATTACGTTCTGTAGGTGATGAAATATTTAAATTCTTTGCAGTTTTACTTTGAGGAACATTATTCTGAAATTGCTCGACAGTTTGCACACAGTTTGTGTCAGATTGCAGAATCTATGCCCATGTTTAGTTCTGAGACACTCCGCCTCTCTAAGGTGCTCCTTTTCTAATCACATTACTGACCTGTCTCCAATTCACTTCATTAGTTGCCACATGTTCCTCCAGCTGTTTCTTTTTAGTATCACTTACTTTTCCAGCTGTTGTTGCCCTGTCTCAACTTTTTTGACAGGTGTTGCTGCCATCAAATTTAAGATGAGCTAGCATTTTTCATAAAATAAATGTTAAAAGCGACACATTTTACTAGATGGTTTTTATGTTCTTTTGTGAATAAAATATTGGTTTATGAGATTTGTGAATTGTTGCATTGTGATTTGATTTATGTTTTACGCAGCATGCCGACATTTTTGGAATAGTAGTTTTGGATACACAGGCAAAAGTTTGCAAAACAGTCATTAGCAGGAACATGCATGAGGACAGTGGTGAGGTGTGCAGTAGGAGTGACAGATGGGTTGAAGGTGGGGGTGGGATTACATCAGGGATCAACTCTGAGCCCCTTCTTGTTTGCAATGGTGATGGACAGATTGAAAGATGAGGTTAGGCAGGAGTCTCCGTGGACTATGATGTTTACAGACATCGTGATCTGTAGTGAGAGTAGGGAGGAGATGGAAGAGAGCCTGGAGAGGTGGAGGTATACACTGGCGAGAAGAGGAATGAAAGTCAGTAGAAGCAAGAGAGAATACATGTGTGTGAATGAGAGGGAGGCAGATGGAACAGTGAAGATGCAAGGAGTAGAGATAGTGAAGGTGGATGAGTTAAAATACATCAGGTCAACCATCCAAAGCAATGGACAGAGCACAAGAGAGGTGACGAAGAGAGTACAGGCAGGGTGGAGTGGGTGGAGATGAGTGTCAGGGGTGCTTTGTGACAGAAGGTTAGCAGCAAGAGTGAAAGGAAAGGTCTACAAGACTGTAGTGAGACCTGCTATGATGTAGTAAGGAAAAGCATTGGGGCACGACAGTCAACAGGGGTTTGTTACTCAGGGGTCATTGGCCAGCCCTGGATATCTACTCTCACTTTAAGCTTTGGCTTTCACCTGTGAAGTCTGCATTTGTAGTTAAGACCAACATGAAGACCAGAGAGCAGTCTATGGGAGAAATACGCTATTAATGAAGTTCTTGTTACCACTATAGGAGCTGCTTGGGCTGTTGGATCCTTGTCAGTACCTGCATGGTTGATCACCATGATGGATAGAAGAACTGCAGACATTTTTGTCTGTTTATTACATTTACCACTACAGGAGCTGACTTGTTTTCTGGATCTTTTCCAAACGTTGTGTGGTTTATACCTATGATGGGTAGAAGATCAGATAACATTTACAAGATTGTGAGGTCAAAGGTCAAGGCCACACAGGCTCAGATTTAAGGCTGGGGCTGAGTTCTAGCCACTTCTTTCTTTTATTTATGGGCGGAGTCAGCAAACTTTTGGGTTGTCCCTCATAATAGCAGCGGCCTGGCAGTTGTCGCACATCCAGTTCGGGAATTTACATTAGTATCTTAAGGTGTGTGTGATGAAAGCTTGTTTTTCCAAATGTGCCAGACTGATAACTATCATTTAACAACATACGACTAACTGGGCAAACCTGTTTGAAACATGATGGGAAAAAATAAGTGTGCTGCTTTGAACTGAACTACTTTTAAAAATTAGAAAACACAATGACTGTGGTAAAACGGTCGGATTTGGCCATGTCAACTCAAAGCCAAATAAATGGTTAATAATTACACTCAGGATAATGGTCTGTTCTTATTTGCTACCTGAACAGTGTATCTGTTTTATATATTTACTCATCTAGACCCTTCACAATAAAAGCTTCTAATTTTGCAGCTGACAGATATGTTTACTATGAAGCAGAAGCAGAAATTAACATCGAACACATTTTTGTAATGACTGTACTAATCCAAGAATTGACTCTGCAGTTCTTTAACCTCTTGTGTCCCCTCTGTCTTCCTCCTCTGCCTCTTCTCTCTCTCTTTGTGTTATCTCTGCATGCAGCCAGAGCTAAGGAGTTTCGTATGAACTTTTCTGAAGTTCTACAAGGTACGGTCTCAACTTCTAATCACCCAACAATTCATCTCCCTCCATTGTATTACACTGTGTTTCCATCAGAGCCCACTGGGATAACAAGATGCAGCGGAAACAGTTAAAGTTCTGTGTTTTTTAAAATGGTTTAAAACCTTCCAAAGTGAACTAAAGCTGTCGAAAGAAAGTGAAGAAACAAAAGTTATGACTTCATCTCCAAAACGTCTACATATTCTGTTGGAGGGACATCAACTGGTGTTGAACTCAGGCTGGGCTGTGCTGTCATGTAATATCAATTTGCACCACTAGATGGAGCTAATCTAATCTCTTTTACCAGAAAAGCTATGTAGAACACTTTCAAATCCTCTGACGGAAACCAGGGTAGGGCTTAAAGGACATATAAAAAAATCAAAAGAACGTCAGCACACATCCCAGAACATTCCAACACGACCCCAGGTAAGCTGTTGCCCCCAGTAGTGAAAGTTTTAAATTATGCAGAGGGTGATTACAAATCGTGCCATTAAATGCACAGTTCACCACAAAATCCAATATACAGATTTCTTCTGACATCTAGAGCTGGTGATCCAGATAGTTTTGGTTTGAGTTACTCAGTTTTGAAGATGTGATATGTAGAGATGACTGCCTCCTCTTCAGAATAATGGATTTAAATTCAGCGATCTCATGGTGCATCTATGTCAGTTGCTAGAAATCATCACCTGGTTACTAAAAAAAAAAAAAATGTGTGAACAACTTCATGTAGGCCAAACGCGTCTCTTTACTGAAGCAAATGTCCATCTATATGAATGGCATCTGTAAAGAGGATGTAAGCATTAATGACACCCTTCATCTGGCTGGCAGATGCATCTTCCATCTTCTTTCCATCTTCTGTTGCTTATCCAGTCCACGTTATGAAGGCAGCGGTCTGAGCTGGCCAGATCTCTCTCCCCTCAGCCACCTCCTCCAGCTCTGCCATTGAGGAGTTCCCAAGCCAGCCAAGAGAGGTGATCTGTTCAGGGTGTCCTGCGTCTACCCTGGTTCTTCAAAGCAGAGTTCTACTGTGTCTCCCCGAGGCCTCTGAGAGAGAACATTTAGAGCAAATGATCTGAACTATGGTTTGTGCCACCTGAGCTTGCTCAGAGTACATTGGAAGCACATTTTGGCTACATAAACACAATCTCATCTGGCTACCAACCATAATTGTCAGTTTTACCTTTCAGAGAAAACTGGGCAGCCAAAACAATATAGATGCATAAAAGCTGGTACGGGCCAAAGAAAACGCAAAGTATGACATGAACTGTTCCATAAGACTAATGAAGGCTGAGCTGTAAGGTGACCTACACTGATCACGAAAGGGAAAACAACACTGTAAGTTTTGAAATAAAGCTTGCAGTCATGTTGAAAGTTGACTAATCATATAACTTCCTGTTAAAAATGACAGATGACCAGCAGTTTCACACCAACATGAGATGTAGGCTGTCTTGCTTCTACTGACTTTCATTCCTCTTTTCTCCAGTGCATACCTCCACCTCTCCAGGCTTTCTTCCACGTGCTTTCTACTTTTACTACAGATCAGTGTTCAAAAGATTGCATGATAACAGGAAAGAGATTCTCTGGTTTTTAAACTGAGCCTGTTCTGCTTAGCTCTATATTTTAATACCTTTCACATAACTAACACTGAGAAGACTGGTAGCTTCTGCGGGTGATAAATTTACTATTTTCTTTTTGTAATTAAGTCCCTGACTCCTCTTTTTTAAGTTTTATCCTCAGCTGCAGGCAACACGTTGGTTGGTTGTCTACAGCAAGAAGTTTTCTTTATGAGGAATATGCATCAGATTAACACACAATGAAATATCAGAAAGAGATTTTAGGGAGCAGTCCTCTGCACCTTGTAACCCACCTTCATGAAAAGGGATAAAAGTTAAAGATACAAATCCTCATTTACGTACAGTTTAATAAACTATAACATAATATATTGTTTAGCATGTTGTATATGTTTAGCCAGAGATATCAGAATCAGGCTTGTTTTTATGTTATTCTTGTTTCCAGCTCTACAGTTTAATTCTTGGACTCTAGTAGAGTAGCTTTGCATGACTCACAGTTCATGTACCTTCAGCTGCTCCCTTGTATTCTCCCCAAGGAGAATACAATCTGCTGCCACGGCAGATTAATCTGTATTGGTAATTTGGTAGAGGGTTTGCACCAGATGCCCTTCCTGACGCAACCCTCCATGGTGTAAGGAGCTTGTGTCCCCATAATAATCCCTATTTATCTTATACTGTGCCTTGGTGCAGTCTCTCGGTCTGAAACAAGCTCCTTGGTTCCCAACGTTTGGAAACAGGGTGGGTGGAGCTTCTGTGCCTGAGATGACCATATTAGCACTATCCTCTTTCGCTGATATCATACAGGAGAACGAGTAAAACAAACAAACTGTGAACAGTCTGGAACAGTCTGAGGTTTTGCTTCACGGGGATTTGAAACTTTGATCACATTTAAGGTGACTGTCTAACACTGAAACAGAAGAGATGACAGGGAAAGCAGAAAAGGCAAACTAGGTCCACCTATCCAAAGGTTCTAATTTATTGTACCTGCATTATAAACCAGAGCCTTCCAGACATCAATCCAGATGAAAACTATTAAAGCAAGTCATATTAGCTCAGATTATTTGTTAGCTGTAGATTTTAAATCAAACTATACTATGTGGACAAAAGTACTGGGCCACAGCCACACATCATTAAATTCAGGTCTTTGGTTCAGTCCCATTGCCACGGGTGTATAAGATCAAGCAGCTACAGGGTCTTTCCAGTGTGGTACTAGAATTTAATGCAACCATTGCACCACATCAGTTGGTGAAATTTCTCTTATCCTCTTATCTGACCACGAAAGGACATGGTGTGAATCTCATCAAATACTGAGATGCATCGTTTGTAAAGTGGCCAACACTCTGCTGACTCAGTAACCACAGAATTCTGAACCTGTGTGCTGGGAGCTTCATGGCATGGCCATGACCAAGCAGTTGCATGCAAGCCTCACATCACCAAACACAATGCCAAGCATCAGATGGAGTGGCATAAAGCATGCTGCCACTGGACTCTGAAACAGTGGAAACATGTTTTATAGAGTGGCCAAACACATTTCTCTATCTGGCAGTCTGATGGATGAGTCTGTGTTTTGTGAATGCCAGGAAAACTTTACCTTCCTGACTGCACTGTGCCAGCTGTAAAGTTTGGTGGAGGAGGGATAATGCTATGTGCGTGTTTGTTTTTTTTTGGGGGGGGGGGTTGGCCTGGACCTTTTAGTTCCAGTGACGGGAAAGCTTAATGCTTCATCTTGACAAGACATTTTGGACAAGTCTATGCTGGCAACTTTGTGGGAACGGTTTGGGGAAGGCAATTTTCTGTTCCGGCATGACTATGCCCATGCCCCAGTGCACAAAGCAATCTCCATAAAGGCCTGATTGGATGAGTTTGATGTGGAAGCACTTGACTGGCCCACACAGAACCGTGACCTCAACCCCATCCAGCATCTTTGGGGTGAACTAGAACCAAGATGGTGAGCCAGGCCCTCTCATCCAACATCAGTGTCTGACTTCACAAGTGCTCTTCTAAATGAATAGGAAAAATTTTCCACGCACTCCATATTAATGGCTATGAACTTAGAATAGGATGTTATGAAAGCTCCTGTAAGTGTATGGGGAGGTAACCCAATACTTATGTCCATATAGTGTACCTTAAACTACAGCAGTAACTGTAATACTCTCCAACCTGAAGCATTTTCAGGAGCAGTATTGTGATGATAAGTAGCACTTGAGCAGCAGTCTCAGGGGTGTCAAACATGCAACCTGGTGGCCACAGCAGGTCACTAAAGAGTCCAGTCCAGCCAACTGAATAAAAAGAAAGATGTGAAAATTCCAAAGAGGTAAAGTGTACGTTTAGGACTTTTCACTGTATTATGTGCTTGAAAACGGATCACGTCCTGAGAGTAGGGACTGTTCGTTTAACCAGAGCCAGAGTGCTGAATTCGTGTCAGTTATACAGCCTTAACAGTAATGTTGTATAACATAACAGTTCCTGTTTTTTCACCAAAGATAAACCTCTAAATGACGGAGTTCTGTTTTTTAACTATAACTTTCGGTGAATTATCTGAAAATCTCGTAACAAAGTCCAGGTGATGAGCTGCCTGTTCTCCAAAAGAAAAGGGAACAATTTGGAGGTATTTCTTTATAGGGTGGCAGTGACCCACGTAAGATCAGACTGGATTTTAGTAGCGTTCGTCTGGTGGTTTGAGTTGATTTGGGGTCTGCCGCTGAGTCGGTATGCGACAGACATCATTTTCCTCATCACCACATCCTTCCTCTTCTCACAGAGTCACCATTTTTAAAAGACTCCAGCCTTCCTCTGTGCACTCTCACACACTATTGCATGCTGTTTTATTTCTGTCAGTGCATGCTGATGTTTGAGAGTAAAAGTCATTCTGTTTTCTAACATATGTTCCAAAGATGAATGCCACACATGCACAGTTTTTTAGTTTGGATGTAGAATAAGGTAATAAGCTGTCACTATGCATGTGTGTATACACCACTTAAACCTCTCTGACTGGGTCAGCCAAACCTTCAGATATTTACTGCTCATGTAGTCTGGAGTCCAAGTCGTTCATTCATATATGCACAGAAATGTCCTTACCCAGCACACAAAGTGGACATGTAAAATTACTGTCGGACTCGTCAAACGTGCACGCCGGCCAGTTTTGTAGGGGGTAGTTCTGTCCAGCTGTTTTCATGTGAATTTTTGGCCATCCATCTATCTTCTCGTGCTTATCCCATTCTTAGCTATCCATAGGGAAAAAGGTGAGGTACACCCTGGATAGGTCGCCAACACAGAGAGACGGACAACCGTTCATGCTCACATTCACACCTACGGTCAATTTACAGTCGCCAATTAACCTAACCACTTTGCATGTCTTTGGACTGTGGGCGGAAGCCGAAGCACCTGGAGAGAACCCTCGCAAGCACGGGGAGAACATGCAAACTCCACACAGAGGGGCCTAAGCTGGCAGGCTGCTGGATTCGAACCCAGGCCTTCTTGTTGTGAGGTGACAGCGCTAACCACCGCATCACTGTGAATTTTCAGTGAAACAATAAAAACCTTTGTCACCATCCGAGCTCTTTCAGGAAGATTGTCTCATTGCGTCTTCCTGTGCTGTGGTTCAATGACACCAACTGGAAAATCAGTGTCACCTACAGTTTAGCTCCACCAACTAAGTCCTAATATTAGTTTGTGACTGACTAAATTTGTGAGGTCATGTTTCACGTCACTCACCTTCATGCCCCGGTCTGCTCAGATTTCCCTGCCTCAGAAATGTCCATCCCCATGATGTCTTTTACACTGATCAGCACAAATCAGTGTGGAGGTCTGATGCAAACAGGCTAAGAAAGAGAAATTTAGCCTTGTTGAATGAAGCAAGTAATGGTGGTGTGGTGGTTAGCGCTGTTGCTGAGCTGCAAGAAAGTTTTGTTTGATTACCACTTGGAAGCTTCTGTAGTGTCTTAAAAATGTCACACATAGTCCTGTAAAAAAACTAAGTACACCCAATTTTTCAGTAGCTTCCATAACCACCTGTAGCAGCAGGTTCAGCTCTTTGAGGATTGCAGGCATTCATTTCTGCACAGCTCTCTTAAAGTCCAACCCCAGCATTTCAGTGGGGTTGAGGTCTGGATTTTGACTGAGCCATTGCAACACCTTGATTCTTTACTTTTTCAGCCATTCTGTTGAAGATTGCAGCTATGTTTAGGATCATCGTCCCGTTGCGTGACCTATTTTGGACAAGGCGTTAACTTTCAGGCAGATGGCCACACATTTGACTGTAGAATACTTTGGTAGACAGAGGAGTTTATCACTGACTTAATGGCTGCAAGGTGTCCAGGTCCTGTGGCTGCAAAACAAGCCCAAATTAACAGCCCTCCACCACCATGCTCAATAGTTGGTGTGAGGTATTTGTGCTGATATGCCTTGGTGGGTGTATTATATCCAAACATTTCCATGTTGGTCTGATCCCTCCAAAGGACGTTGTTCTGGAAATCTTGTGGTTTGTTCAGATGCAACTTTGCATTCTAAGGCATGCTTCCATGTTCTTTTTAAAGAGAAGAGGCTTTCTCCTGGCAACCCTTCTGAGCAGCCTTACTTGTTCAGTCTTTCTAATTGTCCTGTCAGAAACTTTACCATTCAACCTGCTAACTGAGGCCTGTAGAGTCTGAGATGTAGCTCTTTAGTTTTTTGCAGTTTCTCTGAGCATTGCACGGTCTGACCTTGGGGTGAATTTCCTGTGATGTCCACTCCTGGGAAGATTGTGGCATTGTGTTAACACACACCTGAATGCTGCAGACCAGCAAACTGCCAAAACGTCTGCTTTTATAGAGGTGGTCACGCTGGCTGATCAGTGAATCAGTGCATTTGATTAGCAGGACCTGGCTACGATTTACACTCTTAAAGCCCGTGGAAGCAGTAAGGGTGTATGTATGTTCTGTGCAGTACTGTGAATATTTCCTTTTTTAAAAAGATTGAAAAACGTGCTCATCATGCATTCAGCTCTAAAAGGAGAAGCATACAAACCTCCCACCTTGTCTTAAAGGGATGTTGGATTCATACTTAACTGGTTTAAGCTCAGCTCAAAGCGCATCTGAGTCAGATGGCTCACCATGAACTTTCAGGATGTTTTTCATGAAGCATTGGACAAACGTTGATTGAACATAGTACACTAAAGAAGCTGATAGGTTTTATGATATGAAGAATAAAATGGGTCTACACGCTGTATATGTTCATCTGATTTCCTCTTCCTCCTCTAGGTAAACTGACAGCCTACGACACAGACGGCGATGGAGACTTTGATGTGGAGGACGCCAAAGTTCTACTCGGCAAGTCCACTTTGATTTTTCTGTTTGCTGCACGGTGCTTTGCCTGACTGATGTGGTTTACAGAAATGTGCCAGTGCCAAAAATTAACCAGCCGTACAGTAAGCTGTACTTTAAACCGTCTTAAGCCCCTGTCACACCATGACGAATTAACCAGTGTATGCCGACGTGTCAAAATTTCTCTAAAACGCTGTGTACATAGCCTACAATATTAATAACAAGTTGGACGTATACATGACGTATTAGTAACTTATATAGAACATTTCAATAGCTGCCAATACACCATTATACGCTAGCTGTAAGTTAGAAACGTGTTCAGTAAGTTCTGTGGTCGTCCGGAACAAATACGTCTACATACATCAATATGCGTTGCTGAAAAGTTTGCTATAAGTTACACATAGGTTCAAAGCACGTTACTCATAGGTTAGAAATAAGTTTTGGGTACACTAGATATTGTCTTTTTGCATTTCGACTTATGAGTAACTTACAAGTAACATGTGAATGTGTGTCAACAATCGCATAACTTACCTACAACTTATGGCCCGTGTTTGAGCTATATGCTGGCATTCGTCAGAAATTTTGTGCATACTCAAAATATTTTTGGCAGCCTTGCCATTCTACAGCATATACCATCGTGCTTCAGTGTGCTCTTAACTTATTCAAAACTTACCAATGACCTATTCCACGTACGTCAGTGTGTTCACCAAATTTCCAGTATACGCTGGTTAAATCACCAAGTTGTGACAGGGGCTTTAATCAGAAAGTGAGTGAACTCAGGTTTATCTCAGACTCTGCAGCGTGACTACAAATGCTGAGATGATGCTCATATTTGAATAATTTATTTGAAGAAAAAATCAGACAGTTCTTAATAAATATATAATTATATTTTCCCGTGGTGCCTGGTAGAATGGTAGGACACTTCTAGTAAGTAATAATGGACCTTAATTCAATTAGTCACTACTGAATAACAGAAATAGAAGAAAAACATGCTGGACAAACAGGAGTAATGTGCGAATACGAAGATGACAACCATCAGAAAGTCTTTGTGTGGAACTCTTTAAAACAGTAAATGAAAATGTGGTTCAGGTTTCAAGGACTGAAGTGCCCATATCATTTTGTAGCTGGTACTACAGAAAAACGCACTTCTTGTGTCAGCGTTCCTGCAGGTCGTTTAAAAGCTTTAAAAAATATGAATTTAGAAATACAAAAATACAGTTTTAAAATGTCTTGTATCCCCTGAGAACTGGCGGTTTCGCTGTTGTATTTCAGGGTGTAGTTACGTGGGCTGACACGCTGGGGACTAACCTAGTAAAATAATCCTCTTCAGTTTCTGGTGGTCCATTAGCAGCTACAAAGTAACACATATGATGTAGATGATGGTGTGTTGTGGTTGTGTACAGAGGCGACATTAAAAAACATGTTATAGTCCCCAAACTTACGGGCCTAACTCTGCCTAGTACTTATGGCTTGTTTGAATATACTTCATAATTTCAACTGAATTGCCTAAAAAACATTGATTATGTAGTGTAGCGGTTTACACACTCACCTCACCGGCGAAAGGTCCGTGCTTTGTTTCCAGACAGGGACATCAGCCCCTGTCACCGTGGAGGGTTGCGTCAGGAAGGGCATCTGAAGTAAAACCTCTGCCAAACTACCAATGCTGATTGATCTGTATTTTGTTTGCACTTGCTTCCAGTTTGCTAAATACAGTGGGTACGGAAAGTATTCAGACCCCTTTAAATTTTTCACTCTTTGTGTCATTGCAGCCATTTGCCAAAATCAAAAAAGTTCATTTTATTTCTCATTAATGTACACTCAGCACCCCATCTTGACAGAAAAAAACAGAAATGTAGAAATTTTTGTAAATTTATTAAAAAAATAAAAACTGAAATATCACATGGTCATAAGTATTCAGACCCTGTGCTCAGTATTGAGTAGAAGCACCTTTTGAGCTAGTACAGCCATGAGTCTTCTTGGGAATGATGCAACAAGTTTTTCACACCTGGATTTGGGGATCCTCTGCCATTCTTCCTTGCAGATCCTCTTCAGTTCTGTCAGGTTGGATGGTGAACGTTGGTGGACAGCCATTTTCAGGTCTCTCCAGAGATGCTCAATTGGGTTTAGGTCAGGGCTCTGGCTGGGTCAGTCAAGAACGCTCACAGAGTTGTTCCGAAGCCACTCCTTTGTTATTTTA
>VUQH01044684.1:2563-13688 GCA_015106775.1 Etroplus canarensis | reverse complement strand
CCTAGTGCCGGTCCCAAGCCCGGGTAAATGGTGAGGGTTGCGTCAGGAACGGCATCCGGCGTAAAAACTTTGCCAAATCAAATATGCGGATTCATAACACGACTTCCATACCGGATCGGTCGCGGCCCGGGTTAACAACGACCCCCTCCGGTGCCGTTAGCCAACAGGGTGCTGGTCGAAACTATGCTACTGTTGGCCGAAGACCAAGGAGGGGGAGAGGAGGAAAGTGTATTAGGAGGCAGAGAGAGAGAAGGAAAGGTAGGAGGGTGGAGGTGAGAGCAGGGACTTTAAATGTAGGGACTATGTAGCGAAGGAGGACATGCAGGGGGTTGGTGCGAGGGAAGAGGACGCAAAGTGATAGGGTGAGATGGAGGTCGATGATCCGCTGTGGTGACCCCTAACGGGAGCAGCTGAAAGAAGAAGAAGAAAAGAAACACCTATCACTTTCCAGGTTCTAATACTTCACCGTACAGCAAAAACGAATTAATTGACCTTGCTGTCCCAATACCTTTGGAGGGGACTGTACTGCTCATTTCCTGCACTTTAATTTAAATTTAAAAAATACAACTTGCCTACAAGTTGTGCCTTTTAAATAATGGTTTGTATAATTAATACTCAGGTCTGCTGCTTTTACAAGAGGCATGCACTCCATAAAATAAGCCACTAGGGGGGCTATATATATATATATATATATATATATATATATATATAGTTGTTTTTTTTTAAACAACTCCATAGATGAGCCAAACATGGACTAATGATGGCAACCGAGAGAGAGAGAGACAGAAATTTAACAAGCAGACAGACAGAGATCAACTTCCAGGGCAAACTTTAACAAGCCTCTTACTGGGCAAATCCTGAAGGCCAAACTTTACCAAGAAGTGCTGCCAAAAGGCACAGCGAAGAAGCCATCAGCGTCAAAGAACCAGCAGCAACACTATCATTTCATTACCAAGGAGAGAGAGTGGATAACCGGCCTTGTCATGATGGTCATATACCCTAATTTGACCCCTTGTTTATGGTCTCTCTATTCCTGAGACTTAATGAATGATTTACAGCCAGCTGGAACAGCAGCGACACGCTAACAGGCTGACAGAAAACCATACACAAGCTGCATCTGGTCTCCGTGCTGTATTAATGAGAACGAGCTAATTCATGTTTAAAAGCAGCCATCCTAAAAACACACAGATTACAAATGGTGCTTTTCTATTTTTAATGATTTCGTTGGAGTGCCATGTGACGGGGGGAGGAAAAAAAAACAAAAAGCGGGACACTGGAAACAGAGAGAGCTGCCCCTAAAAACTCCGAACACAATTAGGCTTTAATATCAAGCTCTTAAAATAGAGACGGGAGACACAGAGAAGCCAGCAGCCCGGCAGGACATGAAGAAAGGTCTCTTGGCACAGGTGGTAAATGAGCATCCATCTCTCCTCCTCCTCCTCTTTTTCCTCTTCCATCTTCCTCTCTCAGTACATCACAGAATAACTTCTCCTGCTCCCAAAACCCAGAAAATGCACTTAACTTTCATTTACTGATCTCTCCACCACCCTCGCTCATTAAAGATTCATGTTCCAGCGCCACCAAAGCCCGCTCTTCTTTTCAGAAGGTGAGCGAGGCTCTTAATACTTAACGCACCAAAGACGATTAACGCTTTTTAACAGGTACTTAAAGAATGATGATGTTTGGAAGCCTTCTGCTTCTCGGTGTTACATCAAAACAATGCCTGCATTTAGTGTGACTGTAAAAACGTGTTTATTTTGTTTGGTCCTAATTGGATCTGTATTATCCTACATGACATACAGAATGATTAATTTTATCTTCCTCCTCACGAATACTGTATATTTAAGCACAAATGAAATATTTTACAAAAAGGACATGTCTAAAGTACTACATTAATCCCACAATATTAAACCAGACTTTAAACGGAGGTGATGCAGAGGACAGAAGTACTCTTGACAGTATTTTCTTTCATCCTCCACTACTCGTTGGGTTGTAACATCTGCTGCTCCGAGCAGTCGATTACACCGACACTGCGAGAGAGAACTGGAGGCTGTCGTGGTGTTTGTCAAGAGTCGGCGTCTGTTTTTATTCAATTAATCTCCACTCTCTCTTTTCTAAGTGCTTACATTTTTCCAGCTCTCAGTCGACTAGCCAGAAATTATCCTTCCATGTCTTTCACCACTCACTCTGAAAACGCCATGAGGTCAAGGAAAGAGGTAAAGGCGGACTTAGGAAATGAGAGCTCAGAGAGTCTTACGGCACTAAAGACCCACAAGAAGGGGTTCGCAGCGACGTGGCGACCAGACGCTGCAGAAAGGATTTGACACGTGGCGACTTTAAGCAGCCAACATAACTGCCGGTGACGTGAAGTGGGGTGGGTCCTAAAGTAGGGGTGTCACCACAACTGATGCTTGCAACATAGGTAGTACCAAACATAGGCTACGCTCACACTGCAGGCAAAAGTGGCCCAAATCCAATTTGTTTGCCCATATGTGACCCATATCTGGTATTGTATGACAGTCTGAAGAGCAAAACTCTGACATTTTCAGATCAGATTAAGGCCACTTTCATATATGGTCCTAAATTGGATACGTAGCCTTTTTTTTAAATTCATTCATACATAATTTTATTATTATTACTATAAAAAAACAAAACAAAAACATTTATATGATTATATACTGTATTGTATTATTGTATATAGGTGTATATATATGGTTGTGTATATATTCATATATATGTACACTATCTTGTAAAATATCAATATGATCATACAAGTGTATAGTGTTATACAAGCATATATTATATAATTATATTTAATCCTACAGTATTCTACAGTATAGTTATTTATATATATTTATGTCTATAATAATGTGAGTGCAGTTATGTATAGAGTATAGTTATGTATAGTGTACAGTTATGTATAGTTGTACATATATGTGTACATATGTTTTATGTTTATCCCTATGTATATAGTCTTTCTTCTGTTCTTCTGTTGTTGAGTGTTTTACTTTTCCTTCACACTTTTTTACTGTAGAGCTACTGTGACAAAACAATTTCCTGCAGGATCATTAAAGCTGAGTCTGAGTAGCCTAAGTTTTTCAAAGCGACCTCAGTCTGAACGGCCATGTCGCGTTTCATCCGACTTCACTCAAGTCAGACAGACGTCATAATTCTGGAACCCGAGGTGACGAGCCGCGGCAAGATCAAACAATCGACAAAACAAGCATGGCAGACGCCATTGTTGGAGCTAGCCAGTGGAAAGAAGGTGAGGTTTTACTCACACACTGACATGTGTGGCATCCATATTTACTTCTGTAAACACAGCGTGCTGCGTGTGACCTCACATCTTCCTCTGCGCATGCGCTGATGGCGGTCGCACCGAAATTATAACGTGAACGACGGTGCAAACAAATCGAAACTTGGCAAAAAAAAAATCGGAACTGCAGCGTGAATGTAGCCTCAGTGTATGTACTAAGGCTGCAATTCTTTCTGAACTGACGAGGGCGGCATACAGCCGCAAGCGTTCTAGTCTGATTTTTAGATGTTAAAGAAGAAGGATGTTCACAGGATGTCCGCCCTGCTTGTGCACTTTGCGTTGGAGGTGGATGTCCAAACAGTGCTAATTAATTCACAAAAGGCAATATGTAAACAATGCTAATGTACTTTTCAGACCAAGTGAGGAAATATTTACACTTTAGCAAACCGCCCGAAAGACCGGCATCCTGTTCAAAGAATTCAAGGGTTGATATTAACAACATCTACAGTTTGATCCTTCCTGTGTGATCCTGAAATACTCGGCACAGCTTTGTTTTAGACAGCTGGCGTAGCTGATATAAAAACAGCTACGTTCTGCAGGCTAAAATGTTTGCAGTGGTTAACATTATATAAATACTCAAGCTATCATGATGCAACTTGCATTACGCACCACAATAACAGAACTGGTATGTTGGTGTTCCTTACAAAAATCTTGAGCTGGTAAAGAAAAAGTTTGAAAAGTCATGAAATATGATGCCATTTATGAAAATGATTGTGGTATTTACACAGAATTTTTCCACAACTGAATTCTAACACTCTGTTCTTTACAGAAATGCGCGACCCTGTAGTGTAGCGGTTTACACATTCGCTTTCCAAGCGAAAGGCCATTGGTTCGACTCCAGGTGGGGACACAAGCCCCCTGTCACCATGGAGGGTTGCGTCAGGAAGGGCAGCCTGCATAAAACTGCTGTGGTGACCCTTTGGGGAGAATCCAAGGGAGGGGCCGAAGATACAGTAAAGCCAGTTTTGTTATGTTCAGATGTTTTTAATAAAGGAGTTTCTGTTTAAGTACATGGGATAGCATTTTTTTTAGTATAGTATATTTTATTTGCATTGCAAATACTACATTTTGGGTATTGTGACATCACAAATCATGAGGTTTTTCTTCTTTCCTCAACTGAAGTGAGTGAAGTGACTACCAATGAGAGTGAAGGATAACAGAAGGTAAATAGATTCAAGGGCTAACTTTCCAACTGGAATCTGAAGGTCCCCTCGCCAAAAACATCAGTGACAGGGTTCGAGGGAATCATTTCCACTCTGCTGCTTAATAATGTGACAGCAGATGCTGTTCACATGTTGAAACTACAATGACCCAAAATGGACTACAAAAATGACAGAAAACAAAGTTTTTAAACAATGTATGTTTATATGTTTTTGGACAGGAGGATCCAAACACTTCCTTCAGATGGAAGGTAAAGATCAGTGTTAATGGTCAAACACAGGTAGGCTGTCCAGGAAGCAAACAAGTGGCAAAGAAGGGGGCAAGCAAGAGGCGTAATCCAAAAAATAGTCCAGAAAGTCCATCAAGGAAAACTTACATGAATAAGACCAAACATAGCAGTCAAACCAGAATGTCAGTCATGTAGTAGCTCATCCTGCACACAATCCATTACAATTCACAGGTTATTGCAAAGTGTGGAATATACGAATAAAGAGATATTTTTTTATTGCCATTGGCTGGCTATGTTACACAAACTGCTCCACTGAGAAGTTAAGGAGGCTCGCAAACAGTCATATGCCATAAATCAACCAAATGATCTGCATGGATAGCAGAAGGGCACGCACAAACATTCATTTCATGAAAATTTCAATTCAGACCAGTACTCTGGGAGGAGTAGCAATTCTTGTGAAAATGGAACAGCATCTGTAAAGCAACCAAAATAATCTTGATCTTGACCTCGAGCACAGCTTCGGTGAGGACCCATTTGGCGACCATCGTGTCTAAGTTTCTCTAAAAATCTGGCCGATACTTTAGGAGGAGTAGCGAATCTTGTGAGAACGGAAATGTGCCCGTAAAAAGATAAATATAGCCTTAAATATGAGGTGAGTAATTAGCTGATAGAAAACAGGTGTGGCAGAAGATTGGCAAGAAAATAAATAGAACTAGCAGCAATAAAAATAGGGGACTAATTCCAAGAAAATAAATTTTTGTGCATGTTTTATAAAAGTTGACAACTTGGGGAAAATATCACTCATCAAAGCTGAAGAGGATTTTCTTGTTTGTTTGTTTTTTGTTATAAGAAAAGCCTGTAACTTACCAGTTAAATTTCTAAAAACGAAACGTCTGCATTAAGAAATGTTGCTCATCCTGCTGTCTACTCATATTCTCCTTGCCGCTAAAGAGACGATCCACTTAAACCCTTGCTTTATTAAGGCTTTCAGCATCTCCAGAGTAAAACCGTCAGTGATAATCTTAAACCTGGCAATACAGCAACCCCCAAGCTCTGAATATAATCAATGCAAACAACCTTCACTTGTCACTACAGGCAGCTTTTTCAGAAATGTTATCAAGTTCATCATACAAGGCAACAACAGTATTGGTTTAAAAAATGCTGAAAGATCATTTGTTGATCGGATGGCGCGTCGCCTTGAATGATGGGACGACATTATCTCCTTTCCTTTCAAATATCTTTCTGTGTTTGTCTCTGGTTTCATTGTTTTGCCACCTTTTCCTTTTCCATCTTCCCTTACTGTCTGCTCCACCCTGACTGCTCTCCCTGTGTGTGCATCTAGTCCCATGCCTCCATTGTTAGTCTGTTTTACAAAGCCAATTCATTATAGCCAAAATTGCTCTTCTTTCTGTTTTTCTTCACTTAACCTAACATCAGCAATCAGGCTAAGCAGTCACATAAAGGTGGTGAGATTCAGTAAGGCAACCCAGGGTTTCCCAATCTGTGTTTGCATAAAAGACCTGGTGTTGGCAGCATGTGACCAAACACAAACATGGACAGGACTATCAGGAGCACAGCGGCTGATTTTACAAAGGAAGAGCAAAATATATTAAAAAAAATATCAAGAGGTTAAATGCATAATACAGGCTAGAAGCAGGGATATGTAAGTGTGTGTGATAGGACTAGACGAGGGGTGTCAAACTCCCAGCTCACGGGCCGCTTCTGGCCCCGCCCCTACTTCTATTTGCGGATTTGATGTCAAAAACATGATGCATTTTGGCCTTTTAAAGTGCCACATTGCGATTATATAATGAAATTTGGACGCACTGAATTATATAATTGCAATGTGGCGCTTAACAGGGCCGAATTACATTATATTTTTTACATCAAATCAGCGACCGGAAGTAGAGGCGGAGCCGGAAGCAGCCGGCGAGCCGGGAATTTGACACCCCTGGACTAGACAGTAAGTAGGTAAGCCCAGTGTGAACTTCCGTGCGCTTTGAGTGGTCAGTAAGTTTGAAAAGGCTCTATATTAAAGTGTGTTTAAAGCCACAAGGGGGAATAAATGCAGAGCCTGTCAGTCAATAGATTTTTTAGTATCAGTGCCCCATGGCACGAGTAGATCTGGTGATAATCATAATTGTGTTGTTTGTTAAATTAGTGTACCTTTGATCAAGGTATTCCTATGTCTTGTATGATCGTTTCAGCTGCACTCTGGATTGTAGAGTAAAGAGAAGAACAGGCATGAAACCAGAATTCAAACTGGTGAGTAGGCTGACCTGCAAATTTCATATAGGATCAACCTCCACGAGGCTTAGCTGTTTGTGAAAAAGAATGTTTTCACAGGACTCTGTGTTATCCTGTGAAAAATCAAGTACGCCATTACCACAGGATAAGCAGCAGCCAGATGCTGCTAATCAAAATGCACTTCTGACCATCGGCCAGCGCGACCACCTCTATGACAGCACAGGTTTCGACAGTCTGATGGTCTGGAGCAATCAGGTGTTATCATGAAATGGAGCGTTGAAGAGGAGGACCCAAATGCTGGACTTATGAGACAGAGTGGCTTAAACACAAAGCAAGTCATCTTCACTGGCATATTTACTGAGATTTATGAATGCAAAACTCAAAGTCCAGATACACATACAAACAGACTGGCAAACGAATAACACAGGTGACCACAATCAGGGAATCAGAGAAGATGAGGACAGGAAGCAAAGTGCAGGACACAACAGATTACCAAAGTAAAATGCAAAAAGACCCAAACTACCCAGAGAGACTCAAAGACAACACAGAGGGAAAACACAGGGGAGGCAAAGAACCAAAATACCTGCAACTCAGGAGACTGACAACTAAGACCAGAACTCCAGAGAACTAAAACCAAAACAACAACAAGAAACAGAACAAGAGTCCATAAACAGTGATATCCTAGAATAAATCATGAACAGAACATACTAAGAATAACAAAAGCTAAGTACAAAAACCTAAAAAAAAAAAACAGACTGTAATACAAGTGTGTTCACACAATGCGACAATCTTTCCAGAAGTCCCAGAAAATTCACCTCAAGGCCAGTTTTCACACACTGGTGGAGGCGGTGATCATTTGGGCTTGTTTAAAAGCCACAGAACCCGGTCACCTTGCAGTCATTAAGTTGTAGTGTTCTAAGTACCCTAGAGTCAAGTGTCAGGCTGACTGATAGCTAAAAAGCTTGGCTGTAATTGGATCATGCAGCAGACCAAGGCAGCAAAATGATGATCCCTGGCAGATCAGTAAATCTGCAACATAATCTACAAAGAATGAAGCTGCTACAATGGCCCAGTCAAAGTCCAGACCTCAACCTGATTGAAATGGTGGGACATTAAAACAGCTCTGCATCAATGAAGGCCAGCAAACCTCAATGAAGCGAAGTGACGTTGTACAGAAGAGTGAGCCAAGATTCCTCCATACTGATGTGAGAGACAGATTAAGTCATAAAGAAACCCGTTACTTAAAGTTATTGCTGTTGAAGGTGATTCTAAAAGCTACTGAATCATCAGGTATCCTGTGAAAACTCTCTATTTCACGTGAATGTACATTCCTGTATTAAGGCTTACAGAACAATAAAATAGCTCTAAAATTGCTTGCAGCCAACAGCGGGGAATATAAGCTGGTAAAGTTGTTCCTAGGACTCTATATATCTTATTGTTAGGGTCCATGGGAATGGTGATGCTATTTTCCTAGGGCAGGTTGTGTCTCCAGCACAAGTTACTACGATAATGCACCCCAGTAGGAAGTGAACAGTCTCATCTTAACCCTGAAAAACCTTGGTTAAACCTGAACTGACCCTCACTTAGCCCCAAATCCTGCTTCCTTTAGCAGACCTCTGGCTCCCCCGCTGTCTGTTATTTGATGCCCTGTCTTCCCTTCTTACTCCCACCACATATACATTTGTTAAAGTACTATTATTGGTCCTTTACAGCTGCCTGTCTGCTCCTCAGTTTGCATTCAGGTCGTCCACCTCCAAGAATAACATAAAGGAGGTATACTCTCATCCATGCGGAAATTGTGAAATCAGAAGCCAAACGGCATGACTGCATGCAGTCTCACCAAAAACGATTTACTGCAATGCACAATTGCTACATTAAAAGTCATATTTTCAATGTGGTCAGGCTATTTGGAGCCCTTGTACCAGTTTTGGGCCTTGACTGTGAGCCTTTGATATTCTGTGCCAAAGAGTAGATAGATGGATATAGAAGACCACACACACACACACACACACACACACACACACACACACAAAATGGGATGATTTGCAAATCTAACAAACCAATATACAGTATTAGTCACAAAAGAATATAGAAAACATATCAAATGTTGAAAGTGAAACATTTTACTATTATATGAAAAATACCAGCTCATCTTGAATTTGACGGCAGCAACAAAAACGTTGGGACAAGGACAACAAAAGGCTGGAAATGTAAGTGGTATTAAAAAGAAACAGTTCAAGACGTTGTGACTAATGAAGTTAATTGGCAACAGGCCAGCAATGTGATTGGGAATAAAAAGAGCACCTGAGAGAGTGTGACAAGTGAAGATGAGCAGAGGCTCGAACTGTGGAGCAATTTTATGTTCCCGAATATAAAACTACAACGACTTTGGATATTCTGTCATCTAAAACGCACCGCCTGCCTCCTTGTATTTCCCCAAGGGGTCACCACAGTGGATGACTCTACATCAATAATTTGGGAGAGATTTTAAGCTGGATGCCCTTCCTGATGCAACCCTCCAATGGTGGGAGAGGCTTGTGTTCCTACCTGGAAGCAAACCAGGGACGTTTCACTTGTAAGTCGAAAGCAAAATCATCTGCAATACTTAAAATCATCAAAAGATCCAGAGAATCTGGAGAGATTTCTGCATACCAGTGACACGCCTGAAAACCATATTGAATGCTGGTGATCTTCGGGCCCTCAGGCAGCACTGCATGACAAACAGACAGGAAATCACCGCATGGGCTCCGGAACACTTCCACAAATCATTATCTTTGAACACAGACAATAATTTCACAGCACAGAACAGGGTAAAATTAATATGTGAACATGATCCAGAAATGCTCCCATCTTCTCTGGGCCTAAGCTCATTTAAAACGAACTGAGGCAAAGTGGAAAACTGTTCTGTCGTCAGACGAATGGAAAATTTTGATTCTTTTAGGGACTCATGGACACTGCATCCTCCAGACTAAAGAGGAGAGGAACCATCTGGCTCTTATCAGCGTTCAGTTCAAAATCCTGCATCTCTGACGGTACGGGGGTGCATTAGTGCCTATGGTACTGGCACATCTGGAAAGGCACCATCAATTCTGAAAGGTATATACAGGGTTTAGAGCAACACGTGCTCCCCTCCAGGCCACATCCTTTTCAGGGAAGGCCTTGCATATTTCAGTCAGACAATCCTAAACCACATACTGCAGCTGTTACAACAGCGTGGCTTCATAGTGGAAGAGTCCGGGTGCAGGACTGACCTGCCTGCAGTCCAGACCTTTCACCAGCTGAAAACATTTGGCACATCATGTTCAAAATACCACAAAGAAGACCCAGGACTGTTGAGCAACTGGAATCCTTAATCAGACAAGAATGGGACAACAGTCCTCTCCCCAAGGTCCAGCAGCTGGTCTCCTCTGGTCCCAGATGTTTACAGACTGTTGTTAAGAGTTGGGCAAAGCCCTGTCCCAACTTTTTTGAGATGTGTTGCTGCCATGATGAGCTAGTGTTTTTCATGAAATAGTAAAATGTCTCATTTTGAATTTTTGATATGTTTTCTATGTTCTTTTGTGAATAAAATATTGGTTTTTGAGATTTGCAAATCACTGCACTGTGTTTTCATTCATATTTCATGCAGCATCTCAACCTTTTTGGAATTGGGGTTTTAAATATGAGCGGGGATGGAGAGCTCGCTAAACTGCATAAATTCCCCCAGAACTACAGCAACAAAAATCGGGTTATGAGCTGCAACCCTGGATATTTTTACCATGACTAACTGATGTTTGAGGGGAGCTTGAAAACATAATATTGTACCTAACACATTATTTACCGAGAGTGTAGGTGACTTACACCATCTGTTTATAAAGCAACAGGCTCAGGCAGACGCTCTGCCAGCAAAGAGGCACAAGGTCCCCGGGCTTATCTTGGTAGAGGTGTGCTGCTGCTTCACGGCACCAGCGAGGTGGAACGATAAACATAATTAAATTGAGTTGGATTACACAAAATGGATCGGATCAGTTGGGAAGGCGGAGAAGCTAATCCAGTGCAATCCTCTCTATAGAGGTGCCAACCACACAAAACGACATAAATAAAGAAGAGAGGGGGAGAAAGGGAAGCGCGAGCTGTCATGGAGAGATCAAGGTGAGGCAGGGGCATGGAAAGGGCCTGTTCAAGTCATAAAA
>VUQH01044683.1:0-10476 GCA_015106775.1 Etroplus canarensis | reverse complement strand
CGGGTAAGATGAGCTGAACCTGTTCACTAATGTTGTGATAGTTTAAAGAAGGAGCAGCTCAGATGTGAAGAAACCTTTTTTTAAAAATCCATTTATAAATTTTCTTACTTTAACTATTAAGTAGTGAACTGCTTTGTAATTCAGTCTATATATTTATGTCCTAATGTATTTGTAAGCAACTTTATAGCTGCTTTAATTGTTGAATTAGTTATAATAAAACTTTATTACAATGTAACACAATACATGTGGTTCTCTGTATTTGTCAGCTTACTGTTTTGGGTGTTTTCCAGGGGATCCGAAGGTTCCGGTGCTGTACCAGGTGGATCGCACGAGAGACGGCCGCAGTTTCACCGTGCGATCTGTGAAGGCCATCCAGCACGGCCAACCCATACTGATCTGCCAGGCCTCCTTCCAAATCCTGCAGCCCAGCCCCCTGGAGCACCAGTTCACCATGCCGGTGGTCCCGCCACCTGAAGACCTCCCCACCGTGGAGGAGCTTATTCACCATTATCTCAGGTAGCACTGAACTTTTCAATGGAAGATTTTTTTTTTTTTGTGCCATTTCTAAGGTTGACACAAATAACACTAAAGATTCATGTGATGCATGTCTTACTTATTATGTCTCATGCAGTTAGTTTTGCTTTCTCTGCAAAACATTTAAGATGTAAGATTCTCTTTTTATCACTGCCCCAGTGAAAAGATGAATAGAATTTCATTTGTGGTGATCAAACCTCTCAAAGGTGCCAACTGTAACTACAATGTGTAGAATTTGATTCCAGATTTTACCACTAGGTGTCACTTTTTTAAGTTACTGATGTACTGGCTTACCCCACTCTTGCCATCAGTACACGTAAACCATTAAGCTGATATCTGTCCTCTCATGTCCGCTAATTAATTATTGTAGCCTTAATCATGCATTGCTGTGTTCACAGTGACTCGCTGCTCTCTGGCTGGTATAAACTTTCTCTTCATGTTGGAAATCTGGTTCGCTCCTTGCTGTCTCTTTCTGTCCCACCCACTGTGTTTGCACAGAGGTGGAGAGCAGCTGCTACACCTACTGTATGCACTTATTTCATTTGTGCCACACAATTAGCATCATCCCACGTGGGTAGTGCCGCATTAATCAAGTGCAACATTTCCCCCACCTCACAGCCGAGTGTGATTTCCATCTGGGAGTTGGTACTCGTGGTGATAAGAGTCCATTTCCTGGTGCTTCAGACACTGTTTGCTGTCAGATTCATTAGAACACTCGTCACTCCTCCATCTGTTTCTCCATCACCGTTTCCTCGTCTGATGGACTCAGGACACACTTGATGTTACACTGACTCGCTACACAATTTTGTGGTATAAATTGGCATTATGCAAAGGGCCAAGGCAGACTGTGGACTCGAAATCAGTAATTCCAAGTCAATTTCAAAAACCAAACACAAAGGGGTTTTGGACCCAGCATCATAGCAGTTGTCTTGCCACAATCTGTTGATAGCGTTATTTAATTCTGGAAGGCTGCAAACTATTTTAATTTTACAAAGCTTGCCTGTTAACTAAACACATCTGGGGATTCCTCGGGGGAAATGCCTCTGAACGTGGATGTCAGAGTTTGTAACGGCATTGCTCCTGAGTTGATTGCAATCCAGTAGTATAGTAAGATAGAACCATTCAAGCATTGCTAGCAGTACCTGGAGTACAACACAATCCTATTGGCTTATTTAGCGAGTCACAAATGCACAACAGTGATGGTATCAATTGCAAGTTCTGCAGTTTTACTATAGCAGTTTTAAATGTGCTGCTGCAATCTTGGATTACGAAGATGAGGGCTGGTGTGGATGCTGTTCCTGTTCAAAATTTCAGCTAGGAACTAGGGATTTCCTGCTTCCCATTTCAAATAAAACACAATATAACGAACCACTGGGGTGTTCCCCCTACACCTACACATCTTTAGGGCCTTTCTTGTTTGCATTCTATGATGGAAATTTTCATTTTTGCTTGTCTATACTTTATGCACTCAGTGGAAAAGTACTTCAGGGGTTTTATGTGCAAGTATAACGTTTTGTTTTAGGTCACGGAGGCCTTGTTTCCCTGTCTGCCACATTTGGTATGGGATAACAGTTACAGGGTCAGCCATTATCAGGTGCCATACTCGAGCTGTGTAGTGGATGTTATGGTTATGTCTTATCATTCTTGGCTACCGAATTCCTGTAAGACAGCTGGGAACCCTCTGCTAGTTGAAGCAGATTCCCAGTCACACACATCCTGTGTTCTGTGTGTCTGTTTCCCTTGTGCATGAGTCAATAAAATTAATAAAACCTTTCTCACAGAGACTGTTTGTTAAACTTTTCCATGACAATTCACAGCAGCAACAACAAAAAGATGGAGATATCTGTGATAGGCCCTGTGTGTTTGTTGTGAATTTTTGGTACCAGCAGAGCTGGAATAAAGATGTGGAAGAATTTTGCCTGTGCAGTTGAAAGCACACATTTTAGGCTCTTTTGAGGTATATAACTTAACACTCCCAGTCCCTTGTTTCTTTATATGCGAGGCATACAAGGAGATAGTACTCTGCGTTAGCACCATAGGTCGGTCTGTAGAATGAGCTAAAAAAGACCCCCAGAACAGGATTAGGCTATAGGCTATTTGAAGAAAAGTATTGGGCCACACCTTTTAATCTGAATTTAGGTGTTTCATTCACTTCTATTGGCACAGCTCTGTAAAATCAAGCACCTAGCCATGCAGTCTGCCTTTACAAACATTTATGAAAAAGTGGATCATAAAGAGCTCACTAAATTCAAGCTCGATACTTTATAGGATTCCACTATTTCAACAAGTCAGTTTGTGAAATTTATTCCTTCCTGAATATTCCACCGTCAACTCTCAAGTCTTGTTATTGCAAAGTGGAAGTGTTTAGGAACCACAGCAAGTCAGCAATAAAGTGGCAGACCAAGTAAAGTTACAGAGCATGGTCACTGAGTGTTTTACACATGTACTGCATAAATTTTGCCAGCACACCGTTGACTCAATAACTGTGGAATTCCAAACCTCCTCTAGCATTAACACCAGCACAAAAACTGCAGCAGTAGCTTCATGGCATGGGTCTCCATGGCCAGGCAGCTGCATGCAAGCCTTACGTCACCAAGCAGTGTGCCAGTGTTGGATGAAGTGGTGTAAAGCACATCGCCACTGGACTCTAGAGCAGAGGAAACATGTTCTGTGGAGGGACAAATCACGCTTCTCTATTTGGCAGTCTGATGGATACGTCTGAGTTCCAGTGAAGAGAAGTCTTAATGCTTCAGCTTACCAAGGTATTTTGGACAATTCTATGCTTTCAACATTGTGGGGACCATTTGGTGAAGGCCCTTTTCTGTTCCAACATGGCTGTGCCCCAGTGTACAAAAACAAGGTCCATAAAGGCATGGTTGGATGAGTTTGGTGTGGACAACCTTGAATGGCTCACACAGAGCCCTGACCTCAACCCCATCCATCACCTTTGGGATGAACTTTCTAAAACTTTCCTTTTTGATAAAGCTTATAGTTAGGGCTTAGTTATGCTACTATAGATTTAGGCTGCTGGGGGGCTTGTTATGTGCTGGGCGTTTCTTCTCCACCCACCTCTTTTCACTCCCCATGCATTTATTTGCTGCTGCTGCTGCATGTCATTAAATGTTGTCTTCTCTCCCATAGTCTGTGTCTCTCTTTGCTCTCCTTTCTCTCTTCTTTTTCCCCTCACCCCCAACCAGTCGAGTTAAGTCCCCTCCTTGAGCCTGTTTCTGCCAGTGGTCTCTTCCTGTTTAAAAGGGAGTTCTTCCTTCCCACAGTTGCAAGTGCTTTCTCATAGGAGAATGTCTGATTGTTGGGGTTTTCTCTCTCATGCTGCAGGGTCTTTACCTTACAGTGTGAAGCGCCTTGTGAATTTAAAATTGAACTGAATTGAACGAGAATGCAGATTGTAAGCCAGGTCCTCTCATTCAGCATCAGTGTCTGTCCTCACAAATGCTCTTCTGGATGACTGGGGAAAAATTCTCACAGACAGACTCCAAAATCTTGTAGAAAGCCTTCTTAGAAGAGTGGAAGCTGTTATAGCTGCAGATTGTGGACCAGCGCCATAATAATGCCTATGGATTTAAAATGCAAGGTCATAAAAGCTCCTGTCGGTGTAATGCTTAGTTGGCCTTATACTTTTGTCCGTTTAGGTGTAGTTCCTGGTTTCTGCAGTGCAGACATAAAAAAAATGGTGGTATTTCCTCAAAAAAATACAAAGTCTTTCTACAGTGTACCAGTTGGCGACTTCGATAACAGTTTTCTCTTCCCAGAAAAAGTAAAAAAAAAAAACATTAAAAGACTGACGTGCAAACAACTAGAATTCTAAGATACAGAAGTCTCCTTACCTTTAAAAGCATCTTAGCCTTTTAAAAATCCTCATCCTTTGAATATCTGGGCTGTACATCTTCTCTCTACTCTCTTTTGACTTGATTGTCTCGGTTGAATTGTGTTTAGTTATAACCCATATATATATATATCATGTAAACTTCACAGTTCCTGGTTAACCTAAATAAACTTGTGCTTCTCACCAATCACTAACAATAACTGTGTCCGTTGTATTACAGTAAACCAGACCTGGCAGAGAATGCAAAGAAAGGCCTGAACAAACTGCTGGCTAATGAGGTCCCCATTGAGATCAAACCAATCAACCCAACACACTTCTATAGACTTGGTCCAGAAGAACCAAGAAGGCTGTTCTGGGGGCGAGCACGAGGATACATTGGTAAAACATCTTTGTTATATAAGTGTTTTCATTGCCCCATCTTTGAGATTAAAGTAAATCTAGAATGCAGTATAAGCAATATTTGTTGTGTGTTCATGCAGGTGAAGGTAACATGAAGCTGCACTGCTGCGTTGCTGCTTATGTGTCAGACTTTGCACTCCTGGGCACAGCACTCCTGCCTTACCCCGAATACAAGGCCAAGTTCGCTGCCTCCCTGGATCACTCTATGTGGTTCCACAGCACCTTTCGCAGCGACGAGTGGATGCTGTATGAGTGTGAGAGCCCTTGGGCAGGTCAGTATCCCTTTAATATCTCGAGAACAAATGCAGAACATCGCAGCAAGCCATACTTTTTAACATCAGAATATGATCGTTATTTTGAAACAGTTCCGTTTAGTACTTATCCAAGCATATATCCTGCCTTATTAATTGTAGCAAAGCAGTTGTTGTATTTGTTTCCCTGAGGGCACTTGGAATGTGGATTTGGACCACATGTATGGTTTTGCATGTTTACTAGTCGGTGCAGGCCGCCAGTTGTTGCCATGTGATCAACCGACGAGATATTTGCATGAATGTGCAGTTGAACAGGTGTGCTTAAAATAGTGGCCGGTGAGTCTGAATGTGCAGTTAAACAGGTGTGCCTAATAAAGTGACCGGTCATTTGCTGCCATGTTATTGGCTGACCAGATACTTGCATGAATGTGCTGAACAGGTGTACCTAATAAAGTGACTGGTGAGCCTAAATGTGCAGTTAAACAGGCAGCAACTGGCTGGCCACTTTATTAGGTACACTTTGTGACATTTTCTTAAATAAGGCAGGGATTGTTGCCAACGCGGACATTCTTTCTTTCTTTTGAGTTTTAATTTTTTCTTTTTTATTTTGTTTCTCAAGGCAGGTTTCCTCAGATTTTAGTGAAACCTGTAGACAACAATCACCTAATGTTCTTAATCCAAATTGTGCTCAGGGTCATATTTGTCATTTTATGCTGGCTTCTCCATTTTCACAAGAATCACTGTTCCTAAGAGTGTTAAGTCTGGATTGTAATGCTTAGTAAAAAAAAAAAGTGTCTGTCCAGGGGTCTTGAACCTTCAGCTCTTTTGCCCATGTCCAGTGGCTCCCTGTGGCTTTGAAAATGAAAGTAGACGAACATTTAAATTTAATGTTTTCATTTTCACTGGTCATTCCTTTAAGAGGTTTTTTAGAGTCTCTATTCGTAAAAATGTCACATAGCCGATACTCTAAATTAATCTCTGCATCATCGTCTGGCACCTTCTCCTCTTAATTTTGCTGAAACATGGTAACAGCGGCTGGCATGGATGTAAACACATAAATAATCCACTTTTATGATTTTTCAAGCTGTTAGGCTGCTGTATGTTTCAGTTATTATCAATGTTAGTGACTTTTAATTTAACTAATTGGTACACGAACAGAGGGGCCTGCATAGGTTCACAGCTACTCTGTTCAAAGTAGGCCTAAACTTGCTAATAGGTATTTTTTACTCCATCTTAAATTTCTTCCATTTTGTTTGTCATGATGAAAACCAAGCTTTTTTTTTTTTACGTTTTAGTCCATTTAATAGATGTAACACACATTATTGTACATTATTATTTTAACAAAAATGCAACTGTGATCCATTGCAAATTAATTAATTGAATCTTACGTTTTTAGCCAATTAGTTATATGATTTTTTTTAGGCTGTGTCACCTTCATTTTGAGGCTTAAATGCGTTTTTCGGCTCCATACAGATTTATTTGGTCAAAAAGGGCTCTTTTGATAGTAAAGGTTGCAGACTCCTGCCCTATACCATGTATGTTTAAGTGCCGTCATTAGGTTTATTATGTCTCCGCTGCAGAGGCAGCGTGTTTTCAGGTTCTTGTTACCGCTATAGGAGCTGACTTGTTTGTTGGAGCTTTACCAAACTTTGTGTGGTTAATGTCTGTGAGAAGATCTGTTAATATATGAGACTGTGGGATCAAGGGTCAGAGCCAACCAGAACCAGAACCAGGCTTGGCATCGGGTCTTAGCAGGCCGTAATCGGACTGTAACTTGGTTCGCCAACACGATCAACATAACTTACTGTTTCTATGAGTGAGAAACTTGAAGTTCAGTTGTCACTGTTCTTGTATTTGCTATTCCCGTCGTGCTGGCAGATTTTCAGTGGTTCTCTTCTTTTAGAAGCTAATAAAACTGTGATAGTTTTACTGCACATTTGACGGAAAACAATGACAAGATCACTTTCCTTCCGTGCTCCAAACATTACAATAACCTGTGAATTGTGATGGCTCATGAGCCTGATGAGCCTCGACTTCACCGATGCTGTGTTTGTGCTCTCTTGCAGGGAGCAGCAGGGGACTAGTGCAAGGCCGCCTGTGGAGAAGAGACGGGGTGCTGGCTGCCTCGTGTTCCCAGGAGGGGGTCCTGAGGGTGAAACCGGTCACTGAGCCCAGCAAGTTATAGGGACATTCTTTAGTTTGTTTTTTCAACCCCTAATTTATTTTTATTATGTAATCATATGAACACCATTAGAATTCTAAACATTACAAAAAAGAAATTATTGATTTTTATTAATTTATTTTCAGTCAATAAAGACTAAAATGGTTATAAGAATGCAGGCTTGTCATTTGTTTATGAGGCATGCGTATAAGGTTCTTATGCACAAACATGATTCCAGTTTCCAAATTCATTCATGGTGATACAGGAAGCTGCTTGTCAAGACCTAATTCTGCTGCAGAGACTTATCTGTATCCTTCAGAGAGCTGCAGTTCTCATATTCCACCTACAAAGATGACGCTCACCAACCACTTGCTGGTACCTGGTTGGACCCTCTTTCACCTTCAAAACTGCCTTAATTCTTCATGGCATAGATTCAGCAAGGTGCTGGAGACAATCCTCAGAGGTTTTGGTTCACATTGACATGACAGCATTGCACAGTTCCTCCAGATTTGTCAGCTGTACGCCCAAGAAGTGACTCTGCCGTTCCGCCACATCCACCACAGAGATGCTCTGTTGGATGGGGATCTGGCGACTGTGGAGGCCTTTGAGAACAGTGAGCTCACTGTCATGTTCAAGAAACTAGTTTGAGATGATTTGAGCTTTGTGACACGGTGTGTTATCCTGCTGGAAGCAGCCATCAGAAGATGGAGACACTGTGGTTATAAAGGGATGGACATGGTCAGTAATGATACTCAGGTAGGCTGTGGCATTTGAATGGTTCTCAGTTAGTGCCCAAAGTATGCCAAGGAAATATCCCCCACTCCATTACACCACCACCACCAGCCCAAACTGTTGATATAAGGCAGAATGAATCCATGCTTTCATGTTGTTAATGCCAACTTCTGACCCTACCATCCAGATGTTACAGCAAGAATCAAGACTCATCACCAGGCCCAAACAGAATATGTGGATTTTTTTTCATAGTTCTCTGCAATGATTAAGGAGTAAAATCTGTGTTTTGTTGCTTGTTACATTATCAATGATTTTTTTAAAAAAAATCATTTCCTGAGCAAATATGTTTTTTATATAAAACAATAAATCAACCTAAATTTCCTCAATATGACAACAAGCTGAAATTAATATCAGTTCACTCAAGCTTAGGAATTTAACACTTAATTTCATCATGAAGATTTTGGGACGTTTTCAGGATGGCCTTTTCACACAGAGCAAAGTCACGGCAACATACACCAGCGACAGAAAGGCAGAAATGGCAAACATTTGCCAAGCAACACATACGTGTTAAGACTGTGGAAAGTCTGTGGAATTCTGCAGGTGCAAATTTCGTGTGGGCTTCAGATCAGGGATAGTTTTTTTTCCCCAATCTTTTATTGTCTAATTTTGGTGAGCCTCATTATAGCCTCAGTTTCCTGTATTTAGCTGACAGGAGTGACATCTGGTGTGGTCTTCTGCTGCTGTAGCCCTTCTGCTTCAAGGTTCAAGGATGTGTTGTCCATTCAGAGACCTTGATTGCTAAGGAGTAGTTATTTGAGTTACTATTGCCTTCCTATCAGCTTGAAACAGTCTGGCCATTCTCCTTTAAAGCATTGTCTCCCAGAGAACTGCCTGTTGCTGGATATATTTTTCTTTTTGGAGCATTCTCTGTAAAGCTTGGAGATGGTTTTGCAGGAAAATCCCAGTAGATCAGCAGCTTCTGAAATACTCAGACCAGCACATCTGACACCAACAACCATGCCACTTCAAAGTCACTTAAGTCACATTTCTTCCCCTCTCTGATACTCAGTTTAAACTTAAGCAGGTCATCTTGAGTATCTCTCTCTGAAAGAGTTTAAATTGCACAGTTTCTGGTTATTAACAATAAACTAGACTTCAGTGAAAACACAGAAGTCCTCAGCAAGAAGGGCCAGAGCCGTCTCTATATTCTAAGGCGACTCAGGTCCTTCAATATCTGTCGGATGATGCTCAGGATGTTTTATGAGTCTGTGGTAGCCAGTGCCATCCTCTGTGCTGTAGTGTGCTGGGGCAGCAGACTCAACACACTGATCTGCAAGGCCAGTAACATCATGGGTGTGGAGCTGGACTCCCTGACTGTGGTGTCAGAGAGGAGGATGCTGTCCAAATTAAGGACAATATTGGACAGTCCGTCACACCCTCTCCATGACGTGCTGGACAGACGCAGGACCACGTTCAGCAGCAGACTCATTCCACCAAGATGCTCCACAGAACACCACAGGAAATCATTCCTACCTGTGGACATCAAACTTTATAATTCCCTTTAACACCAGGACTATGTCTCTTATGGCCATATATTATAGTATATACACTTCTTTTTTAGCTTTGAGTGTTTGAGACATATTATACTTTTTAAATACAGGTTTGCATATTTTCATCATATTCTTCTGTCTAATAAATATATTTACACCTATTATTTTACTGTTTTACCTTTGAGTGTTACAGAAGATTGCAGTTTTTACATACAGGTTTATACATTTTCATTTTTGTATCTTTCATATTTATATATATTTATATCTAATGGAGCATCGGTAAATAGGGTGACCAGATCCCAACAAACCAAAGGGGTGACAAAGATTATTTGTGTGGGACAATGTGGGACACAACATGCAGTGTAATGTGTAGCTGGCTTTTAAAAAATAAAACAGTACAAACTAGTATAGTCTATAATGTAGGTTCAGTTCTGCATCTGCTTCCACTCACACATTCCCTCTTTCTATCATAAAGAAAGAATAAATGGAACTGATCACACAGTATAACTGTGATTTTCAAACACCATAATATTTAATGTATTTAAATACTTCTTGCAGAACAATATACTGAAGTACAGCATGGGCGGGTGCTTATATAGTGCTTTCCTACTTGGAGCGCTCAAATTGCTTTACTACAAGCCTCATTCACCCATTCACACACCACTTTAAACTATCACACACATTCACACACAGTTCAGTGTCCAAACTTCTCAGCCTGAGCTGTCCCTCTGATGGACTCATTTCTAATCCTGTCCATCCTGGTCACTCCCAGCGAAAATCTCAACATCTTCAATTCTGCCACTTCCAGCTCTGCCTCCTGTCTTTTTGTCAGTGCCACCGTCTCCAAACCATACATCATAGCAGGTCTCACTACCATCTTGTAAACCTTCCCTTTCACTCTTGCTGCTATCCTTCTGTCACAAAGCACCCCTGACACTCGTCTCCACCCACTCCACCGTGCCTGAACTCTCTTCTTCACCTCTCTTGTGCTCTGTCCGTTGCTTT
>VUQH01044674.1:0-10710 GCA_015106775.1 Etroplus canarensis | reverse complement strand
CATATATTCACTAAATTTTACTTAAAGAAAGGTGCATATCATTAATGCAAAATCATCAGCAAAGTCTTGTTTCACTCTCATCTTCTTGCCATAGTTTCATTTCATATTTTTCACCTGGATGTCCATGCCCCACCTGCAGTGGCTCCCCATCCCACTAGTGGGGCCCACCCCACAGTTTGACAACCACCTTGGTAAACTCATTTAAGGTTAAAGTCTTTTCTTGACTAATCCTTTCATTTCATTAATCCAACTCATGCTCTGCCCATAATTGCATTTTTGTTGCCATGTTGATTAAGCACATATGGAGCATGTTTGTTCCACACAAACACACTCTAGAGTGTTCTTTTCTATTTTCTCCTCTCCAGGAAAATGCTGATGGTGCAGTTTTCTAACCCATCCCCTCTCCTTCAGAACACATTTTTCTATCCCATGAATTATGTATCTGATTAATTAGGCTCGTCATTACAGTACATGGTCAACTGGAAACCCCCTTTTGTTCTAGTTCAAACATAAAATGGGTATTTTTTCTTCCTCTCTCCTGCCATTATTGTTGGCTGTGTCTTATGGATAAGAGGGAGGGCCGTGGGTATTTGTTGCATCTCTTGGGATGCCGCATGGCATTGCGCTGGGGAATACAATAAAATAGCGATATAACAAGATAAAAGCCTTGTGCTGGACTTCAAAGTGGAACAGCTGCTTGAACAGAAGCAGAGTGAAACACGGTCGGCGCCTTGGTGATTTCAAAGAACAAGTCCATGTTCACGGAAGGCTTGAAAAGAACTCACAGGATGCTGTGTATAAACATGCAGGTGTACATGTGATGATGTGAACATGTAAACACTGCTACACCCCAGAATGAACCTCAAATCACACTGTAATTAATTTGAAGTAACCACCCTGTTCTTGCTGTTGTCTTCTGTACACTCCAATCATATTAATCCAGTTCAATTAATGCCTTTATTACCCTCTTTGTTTATGATGCAATGTCTCTTGAATGTTTAGCACTATGTAATCTCAAGGTAAAAATCTCTCACAAACAAATAAATAAATGTGTAGCAGACCTCAAATTCCTTAGCCCAAGGTGCCTCATCATTTATTGTTCTGTATTGTGCTCCCGTGGGGAGAGACAGTTAAACTGACACATGAATACTTACGCTCATGACAGGAGGGAGAAAATGTTCAGGCGCTTATCTGTGCAAATGCTCCAAGAAAAGCTTGCATTTTCCCACAAATATATGCACACGCTCTCATATTTTACAAGCTTTTAATGCACTGGGCTTGCAAACATGAAGTAATAGGTGTTGGTGGGTGGTTCTGCATGTGAATCTTGTGGCCTTTCATTGATCCAGGGCTTCAATAGCTCTGTATTGATTGTCCCTCTGTCCTTGTACAAAGATCAGTCATATACAGTACCTGTCCACTGATGCTCTGTGGCCAGCAGCGCTGCCTTTTATGCTTGCCCAGGAGCAAGATTACATAGAAAAGTCAGAAATGGCCAAACATTAAAAAGCCAAGATAAGGTGCTAATTTTGTCTCCTAGCAATAGCTTTCAAAAAACCTTAAGATTTAAGTGATAAAACTGGCAAAAACAGTGTATGCATATGTGCCTGGATCTTTTACTGTCCTCACTACTGCTCAACTGCAAATACTGTCAGATGGCATTACTCTGATGTACAGTATTTGTGTGCACCTGTGTATCTCTGTGTGGGTGTTTAGGCATTTATGTGTGTGTGGCTTCAACCATTTTCCTGTAATCATCTTGTGTGCTTTTGTGATGAGTAATGAAGTGCTGGCTGTTTGGTGGATGCTGTTTAATCATGCAAATCAGCACCACGCTCATCCCCTGCAAGGATATTACAGCCAATGCCGGACACCAAGCAAGGCCGACCTCCTCCTGGCTGATTTACTCTGCCCTCTTCCCACTGCCCCTGTGAATGACACCACAGCACTAATGGAAGGGATGACAAAGACGGAGATAGACATAAAGGACAAGGAAGTGTGGAGAAGAGACTGAAGGAAAGAAAGTAAGAATGGAACAGAGTAGAAAATCTGCAGTGGGGGAAGAAAAAAAACATTCTGTGCATCCACTGAGTACAAGGCATGTTCTGCTTTTCAAATGAAATTGTCAGTTACCCCTGCAGTTCTTCTAGCACAGCACACACTCAGTGGCTGGCAAACATGTTTTCTTACTCCTACATATTCCACTTAGGGAGACACAAGATATCATGTAGCTTATGACCATGTTGCACGACCACACATAAGAAAAATTTTTTTTTAAGTAGCTGACAAGCAGAACATGGCAGTGATGTCACAAATTCAAAGATGGGAATCACTTTAAGGTATGTTTGTGTCTATGTCTATGCATATGTGTGAGTAAGTCACTCGTTTCCAAATATGTGCTTGTGTGCGTTTTGGGAGATGAAGCCAATGAGTACTGACATTTGCACTGATGTGCACTGAAATGGAAAATTCAGTGCTGACTGACAAACACCTGACTCTCACCTCAAAACGATGAGGTCCATTCTATAATCCTACGCAGAAGCATATACCAGCATTTATATATGCAGTGGCACACACGTACTTTGCTTTCATATGTTGGTGCTAAAAGATCAATAGCTTCCCCAGGTCAGTGTATTTGACAAGACAAATTAGAATTAAGGTAAATTTTAACATTTGAGGACATGTTAATATCTTCATTATCAAGTTGTGAGTCATGATATTCCATTTGATCATTGGTTAACATGCTTCTTTCAGGTTCAGCTTATTGTCACTGGTCACATCTCAGATCTGAAGCCAATAGGTAAAACTGAGCAAACAAAATGTAGTCTGGCTTAAGAAGGCTTAAATCTCATGAAAAGATGAACTCAATCCATTTCATTGCTGCATGTTTAGACACAGTCCCTTTCTAATTGACTTTTACCACTTTGTAAAATTTGACGTCCTTGGAATTATTGCAGCAACTGCGCACCGGCAAAAAAATGAATCAGCCTTAAAATATTTTAGTATGGTAACAACAAATCCACAAGTTTCAAAGCTAAAAGAAGAAAGTAATGCAGAAGTACCAAAAACAGTAAATGGCCAATCTACATAGACCTCCACATAAAAATACTTTACAAAAGAAATAAACATATTTAGAGCCTGGTCTGAAACAATTTTCATATCTATGGCTAACTTTCCCTTATAGACAATGTACCCATTTAAATTTGATTAAGTATTACAGCTAGAGATGCAACTGTTTTTAAATGACGGGTGTGCCACCAGCACCTATGTTGGTGGCATATCTGATAAAACTATGTGGACATATGCTATAATGTATGGCTAAATAATAAAGCTTGCTGAGTAAAGTTCTAGCATTTTATTAGTCTCTTACTTCACAATGATTAGCAGGTATCTTTGTCTGTTTGATGCAGCTTGCTAATCCAGCTACTAACTTGGCACTTTATCCTCTTAACCAAAAGGGGTCCTGAAAAAAAAAAGAGAGAGAGCAAGCAAACCTCTGCCAAGGTGATAAAGTCCCCTGTGATACTGTTACACCCTAAAACAATAGTACCATAATAATTCTATCTCCATAATGTGATTCATCAAAAACCTACTTTTAACACTTGGAATCACAATGATATCACTGTTACTTAAAAATGTCCTCAAGAATAATCAGTAATAGTGGTTTTCATCTGGATCTAGCTCCATAACTAAAAAACATATTCAAAATGCTTTGGCATGCTAGTGAATCAGCTGAATAAGCAAGATTGTGCATCAGTTGCAAGTCTGGAGCATTACTTGCTTACCCACAGTAATAAATTCCTCAAGAACCCTATATATTTTAGCATTCTGGATCATGAGATCCTGAATGCTACTTCAGTAGTGAAGAAGCTTCAGTATGGTAGACCATATGGAGATGGTGTACTGCCATTCTTTTTAGCAATAAGTTATGGACCTGGAGCCAAATATCTTGAAATTGTCCCTATCCCACAATGGTAAAAAAAAAAAAAAGATTTAAAAAAATTCCCGGATCCAGACTGTGTTGTAGAGCACCTCCAAATAGTAATGATATGTCACTTCTGCCACATCTTACTCCTTAAAAAAAGATCAAGAAAATCTGTTGATAACTTTTTCAACAAACAAAAACAGACAAACCAACACTGGTGAAAACATAACCTCTTTGGCAGAAGTTAACAAAAAGAATGAGCCAACAACCTGATGGATGATAATGATCACAATAGCACAGTGGATATGTCTTTGTTTTCTGTACAGTCAGTGTTTCAAATATAACAGCTAGAGTGATTGTAAGTTTGATTTGTGCTCAATCTGTGTAAATGACATACTTCAACTGACTGTAAGAGCCACAGTTTAGCCTGGAAAAACTGTACGACAGGTTTTATGCTGCACCTAGAGTACAATATATCCCCACTGCTACTACAGCACACAGCCTTGTGAAAATAATGAGATCACACGTCCCATGTGAGTGCTGGACTGCTGGAAAGCCTGTGTGGGCTTGAAAAGCGGGAGATGATTGCTAAGCTGTTGATTTCAGTCAGAAATAAAAAAGGGCCATACTTAGTATCAAGCACAATTCAAGGTGATGCAACTACTATAAAGATATTGATTTAAAGATATGTCCAACTTATTCTGGTAGGGAAAAATTGCATATTTAAGCAAAATATTTACAGTAGTGTAAATGCACCCACACCTGTCAGGTGAGCATGTGATATAGCACCTAAAGGTTTGGATGTATATGGTTCCCAGTCATTACTTAATACTGCAAACATATGTGCTGTTTCCAATCTTACTTATTAAGCGTCAAACAACATATGGATTCTAAGTGTATCAAGGCAATGGTACTTGCTAATCTCAGCATTATACACAAATATATGCAACCTTGGCCCGCTTTCAGTACCAGAATTATCCCTTGAGCATGCGGCGGTAAGCAAAGTGGACACCCATTTTACTATTTTTTAGCTGGCTGCATACCATATGTGCAGGAGAGTGAACATCTGCCACAAAACAGGGAGGATACATAGACATGAACAACAGATCGGCAACTAGTTACATCCCCCTGAGAGAGCAGAACAGGGTCACACTACACAGCTCCAGAAACCAAGGAAAATAGCCTACAGTGTCACTTGAGACTATGGCACTAATAAAATACCTGTCTTTTACCCAGTGTGCCATCTGACAGATCCCAAAATGTCTATTCTTTTCCAATTATTTGCCAAACCACTTTATTATACTATTAACAAGGTGTAATAAAACAGCTAGATTTTTATTACAGCCTGAACATTTTCTTTCATTTAATCTGAAATGACACCATATGTCCAAGGCAAGAAAATGAGGGCACAAGTTCAGGTGAACATGAAACATCCACCTCAATGAACCCTGGCCCTTTTTATTTCTCTTCTCTACTGGCATTTCATTCACATTTATCAATCTGTGTGGCCTCTGCTTTAGGCTCTTCTTGTGCTTAACACAATCCCAGTGTATAACCTCAGAAAAGATCTGTGTATGTGTGCTGTCTATGAAATTCATCACAGTGTATGATCACTGTGACGAACAAGAAAGTCAATCCAACAATGTGACCATTAAAAGAAAAGACAAAAAAACCCTCCAGGTTCATGTTCCATCATTGATCTTAGTGTCCCTGTACCAGTCATTTAATAAATTCATCTCCTTGAAGCATGCCTGCATCACATCTTTCCTCTTATCTGCCCATTAGTATCTGCCCTCACTTCATCTCCCTTTCCGCCACATTACCATCAAAGCTACAGACATCAAAAGTGCTACATAGCGACCCATTTGAATGCACTTACTGCTTTGCTCATGCTAGTAAGACTAAGTAACACAGCATGCATGTACACATCTTTTAATGACTTGAAGCCTGTAGTAGATAAAGTAAAACTTTGAGGGCTGAAATGATTTCCCTAATAAAATGTAAGAGTTAAGTGGAGATCTACTTTAAAGGTGAAGTTGGTAAAATTAAAAACAATTGCATAAGAATAAATAACTGTTGGGCGTTTCAAAATATCCTTTTATGTAAAAGAGTCATTTATTTTCTGATCTTGATGGACACTTTTCATTTGAACCCTTAAGGTTGTTTGTCCCTCCTCTAGCTGTTTCCCATTTGGTTATATTGATAAGATAGTAGATTGGAGCATCAGGAGGCAGTAGCTGTGACTTGAGAGAAATTTACATTTTAAAGTAATATTAGGTGAAAACTTTCCTGTTGTTTTAGTGTAAACGCCTAAAGCCATTTTCTCCAACTATGCATGATACTTTGGACTGATGAGTCAACTTTAAATGTATGAGGTCACCAGCAAAAGTGTGATATACATTCACCAGCTACTTTAGTAGGTAAACCTGTTTAACTGCTCCTTAACACAAATTTTTAATCATCCAATCACATGGCAGCAGCTCAAATCATTTAGGTGCATAGACAAGGTCAAGATAACCTGCTGAAGTTAAAAACAAGCATCAGAATGGGAAAGAAAGGTGATTTAAGTGACGTTGAACATGTCATGGTTGTTGGTGCGAGATGGGCAAGTCTGAATATTTCAGAAACTGCTGATCTGCTGGGATTTTCTCGCACAGCTGCTTCTACCTTTAGGGTTTAAAGAGGATTGTCCAAAAAAGAGAAAATATCCAGTGAATGGCAGTTCTTTGGGTGAAAATACCTTGTTGATCTTCAGAGGAGAATAGCCAGATTGCTTCAAGCCGATGGAAGGCAACAATGGCTCAAATAACGACTTGCTACAACCAAGGTGTCCAGGTGAGCCTCCCTGAACACACAACACATCAAACCTTGAAGCAGATGGTGTAGCAGAAGACCACACTGCGTGCCACTTTTGCCAGCTAAGAACAGAAAACTGAGGCTAAAATTTGCATGGACTCATCAAAATTACACAATGGAGGCCTGGAAAAATGCTTAGTCTGATGAGTATGAGATTTGGAGTGGTGATTTCTGCTGCAATGTTCAGAAGGTAGGCTCAGAATTTGGTATAAATAACATAAAATCATGGGTCCATCCCACCTTGTATTAAAGGTTCGGATTGCTTGTGGTGGTGAAACGGTGTGGGGCATAATTTCTTGGCACACTTTGGGTGGCTTAATACCAAGTGAGCAATAATGATTAAAGTCACAGCCTACCTGAGTATTGTTGACGGCCATGATTATCCCTTTATGGCCACAGTGTACCCATCCTCTGATGGCTGCTTCCAGAAGGATAACATGCCATGCCACAAAGTGCAGATCATCTCAGACTGGTTTCCTGAACATGACAATGAGTTCAGTGTTTTCAAATGCCCTCCACTGTCACCAGATTTCAATACAAGAGAGCACTTTTAGGATGTGGTGGAATGGGAGGTTTGCATCATGATTGTACAGCTGACAAATCAGCAGCAGCTGCGTGATGCTATCATGTCAATATGGGCAAAAGTCTCTGAAGAATGTTTCCAGAACTTTGTTGAACCTGTGCAATAAAGAACTAAAACAAAGGTGTACCTACCGAAGTGGCTGGTGAGTGTAATTGTGACCTTACTCTTCAGTCAGGTGTTTTGAATTAGAGTCTAGAACACAGAAATATAAAGAGATACCCTGGAGTTTCTGCAGACCTTTTAGAGAAGATGCATAGTGAGCCCCAGCCTGTATAGAACCGAACCTCACAACCTGAGCAACTGAGCTCTGGTCCAGGATCAGTGGACTGGTTTCATACCTTCTACCTGCTGCAGGTCAACCAGTCATTCTGAAGAGTGACTTTAAAAGGCAGGGCTCTGATTTTATTATTTTTATATGTGTGCACAGTTTTTTATTTATTGCAATGTTTTTATTGGTTGTAACCTAATGTATGAGTTCCCATGTGATTGTTGATTGGGAAAACAATTTAATACAATTGGTTTGTTATTCTAATAATTGTAAGTAGGTTAGGGCCAAAAGTGTTGAGAGAGTTTTCACATTTTGATGAGTGAGTGCTGTTTTGGGGAGCCAGCACTATGCTAGAAAAAACACACTACGCATATTTGATTACTTACTGTAATGTGCCTGTTCAAAGACTGGTAGTTATTGTTTGGTAATTTCACTGGTTTATAATTGCTGCATTTGTTAACATTAAGCAGGTTTAGTCTGTGGTGATAGCTAAACCAAAAGAGCTATAATTGGGACTGAATGCAAATGCTTCCTTGTTCTTTCTCTGTTCTCAGTATAATAGTGTGACATGAATTGTGGAGAGATTGAATACAGTGGCTAACGGCTCCCACTGGCACACAGGCTGCACTTTGAGAACCCTAGCTTTAAAATCTTTTAAAACCACTTAAATATTAAAGAGTGGCTTCACCAGCTATTGAAGAAATTAAGCCTATTTTTCTTACTGTAGTCATTCCCCCTGCTCATATCCCACTCTAAAAGGACCATTCCTAATTGGCTTCCAATGAAAGATAAAGGTGACAAAACACACAGTCCTTGCTCGAGGTTTATGTGAAGCTCATATGAGGCTTTAGCAGTTTGAGCTTTAAATCATATAGGTATTACCAAAAGCTACAGTTTAGTTTTCATAAAATTTTGTCTTTGTGTTTCATTGTTGAGCTTACATTGTAGCACAGAAATAGAAATTTCTTACTAAACAGACTGTAACTTTCAAAATTATTCACTGATTTGTTTTAAAGCATATTAGCCGCAGATAAACATTGAAATGTATTTTTGCAAAGAACCAGATTTGGATGGATTTTGTTTTCCATCACTTACACTGGAAGCATGCTAGGAACAGATTTCATCCAATCTGGACAGAAGGATTCATTACAGCAAGCAATAGCTGTTTGGTGTTCATATGGCACCTTATTCGTTTTATGATAGATATTGATATTTAATTGAAAAAAACAGGATATTCATTGGGTGTAAAACAAAACTATTAATAGCAATAGCAGAAAAAAGACGTCATTTAAGCTACATAATTTAGATCATACCTGCCAAAAGTGAATATTAGGGTAATACCAGGGTTAGTTAGGTATGATAATGAAAATATGGCACACCATAATGAGATATGTAGGGAAATATGTGTTTGTAGGCATCTGTGTGTACGTGTGTGTTGTGTCCATGTAATCAGACATCCATCCTTTTAGACCCTGTAAGCTAGCCCTATCTTTTCTTTATCTTTTCTTTCTTCGATCCTTTTCTCCTATTAGTCTCTTAGCATTTTCTTGTCCTGTGCCTTACTATCGCTCCATATCTTGCCTTGCCTCTTGTCTCTTCCCTGCTCTCCCCCATAAGTCAGTTTTACATTTTATGATCCCTTTTTCTCCTTTCCTATACCCCTTTCTTTGCCCTTTATACCTTTACCTCTCACCCTGTTTTAGTCAAATGCAGACATGGCAGATGCAGTTCAAGTACAGCTACATCCTGTGCATGAAGTGCTGGCTTCAGTTTCACTTCCTGAGCTCCTGTGGATATACAACATATGTTCAAAAGCTAAATTTGGCCATTCTTTATTCACCAGTCAAGTGGCTGTATAGCAATGTGGCACACTCAGCTTTACTTTGTCTTGCTGATGCTTTCCTAAATGTTTTGGCACATTTTGTCTGTGTTTCCTTTATTTTGTTTCAAGCTCATTCATCTTATCACCTGTTCTTTGCCTGGTTTTGTCTGCGGCACTGTCTTTCTGTCTCTGTCCCTCGCTTTCCTTCTCTTTTACTTGCCCATGAAACTAACTCTGCATGTCACTGATATTGTCCCCTATAGATGCAGACACAATAAGGACAAAAGGCAACATTTGCTACATAACAGGCCAGGGTGGCTTCTTGATTCAGGATTTAACAAAAGGCAGGGACATTCGACAATCAACGCTTTTGCAGCAAAGATGGCAAAGAGTCTGCTTCTTACACACATGTGCATGTGCACGTGCACACAGCAGGCTCTTAGGTAAACAGTACAGACAGGCTCTCCAGTGGAAGAGGAATGCTTTCCCAGTGTGGGCCTACATGCTTAGCAGAGCAACTAATTACAGTGATAAAAATGAGATGGTGGAGATGTGAGACGGAAACTCTTAGGATTCAACCTGGTGAGGCAGGTGCTTGGCTTAACACAAATTCATAAAGATTAAACAAGTAAAATGGAGCGACGCTATGTGTGTGTCCCTGTGCAGCAAACAAGGTCTTCTTCTTCTTCTTCTTTCGGCTGCTCCCGTTAGGGGTCGCCACAGCGGATCATCTCATCCTATCCCTTGCATCCTCTTCCCTCACACCAACCCTCTGCATGTCCTCCTTCACTACATCCATCAATCTTCTCTGTGGTCTTCCTCTTCTCCTCCTGCCTGGCAGCTCCATCCTCAACATCCTTTGTCCAACATATCCACTATCCCTCCTCTGAACATATCCAAACCATCTCAGCCTTGCCTCTCTGACTTTGTCTCCAAACTTCTCAACATGAGCTGTCCCTCTGATGTACTCATTTCTAATCCTGTCCATCCTGGTCACTCCCAGGGAAAATCTCAACATCTTCAATTCTGCCACCTCCAGCTCTGCCTCCTGTCTTTTTGTCAGTGCCACCGTCTCCAAACCATACATCATAGCAGGTCACTACAGTCTTGTAAACCTTCCCTTTCACTCTTGCTGCTATCCTTCTGTCACAAAGCACCCCTGACACTCATCTCCACCCACTCCACCCTGCCTGAACTCTCTTCTTTACCTCTCTTGTGCTCTGTCCGTTGCTTTGGATGGTTGATCCCAAGTATTT
>VUQH01044669.1:0-10064 GCA_015106775.1 Etroplus canarensis | reverse complement strand
TGTTTTTTAATGTATTTATTATTCTTATTTATTTAATTTTTTTTGTTTTTTCTTAATTTGTTTTTATTTATTTATTTTATTTTTTTTTTATGATGCAAGGGTATGCAGTCTGTGTATGTATATGTATGTGTATATGTTATGTATTTGTGAAATAATTTTGAAAAAGACAATAAATATATTGGCAAAAAAAAAAAGTGAGTCAGCATGAAAGTAGACAGTGATGTCATGGTCTGGGGGTTTTGCTACAGGAGTTTGTTGTTGTCATGGTCTCTAGTTTTGTATGTTTATTTTTAGTATTTTTTATTGTAATCCTTCAGTTACGATTTTGAGTTTCTGTTCCAGCTGTATTTTGGTTCTAGTCTCTGTTTGTGTTTTGACTGAAGTAAGATTTGTCACAAAGAGCTACAAATTTTGTGTTAAGACGCTAATAAGACTAGTAGAGTTTTTCACCCAAATTGACAAGACTTCGCGTTAATGTGTTAAAAGACAATGCAGTGGTATGACATAATCTGACATTCCACACACACTTTGACTTGCACATTGAAATATGATCTAATTCCTAAATCTCCTTTAATTCAATGGCTTATGTGCCTCAAACCCAGACGTGGTTTGGTAACACTGTAATGCTTTTGGAGATGAGGCAGTGAGAAGCTCATTCAGCACCTTGGCTGCAGCAGATTTAAAAGGCAAAGTTTCTTTCATCACGTAGCTTTGAGGAGAGAAAAAGACTGCAAACAAGTATTGCCCATGTGTCTTTATTTAATGTCTGTTACTTTTTCTTATCAAAATGGCTTCTTAGATTTACTCCAAGGCAACTGCCCAGAGCCAGAAATTTACAACTTGGGACGTACGAGGCTGAGCAGCTCAGTCATGGCAGGTCCAGACATATAAAGGTAAATGCTAATTATCAAAGGGGGAAGAGATTTAGGGTGTGGCAGTGAGACACTGACTGACAAACGGAGATATTTGCAAAATCCTGTCTCTTTTTTAAGTGTCTTTCCTTGTTTATCCTGTCTTGCTTATACACCCTTCCCCTCTTATCTTAGACATTCATTTGGTGGGCCAAGCAAACTTGAGAAAAAGGTTCTGTTTTATGTTTTGCATGGTTTCTAGATTTTCTGTAGACATAACAGAGAAAGACTTTAAAACAGAATCTTAAGAGTATTGCAAGTGTTTTATGATTACTTTTTGGAACAGAAGTCCTTTGTGTTGTGGTTAATTTGTTTATGGGGAGTTTGACATGATTTATTCCTCATTAACTTAGCTGCCACTCCCAGGTAAGTCTGCAAAACACTGACTTTCTTGATTTACCCTATTACCCTATTACCATCTTGCTACTGAATGACTCTGCAAGCTCAACAAACTGCAATTTACATCTGTTTCTTCAGCAATATGTTGCAGGAAAGTATAATGTCACCGTTCAATTGGCCTTTGATCTTTCATAAATGTCATCAATTCATTACTGTCATTAGACATTTCATATGAGGTTCTGTTAAAATTTACCATCAAATTATTGAGCTATGTCAAAAAAATAGTTTTGTGAGGTGACAATAGCCTTTGACCACCATATAATAATCAGTTAATCCTTTAATTTTTGTACACACCTGTGCCAGACCTGATGAAAATCACTCCATGCATTCCTAAGGTATAGCACAAGAATTGGGCAGACTTGAGGTCAAAGTGATCTTTGACCAACCATATCAAATCAAAATACTTCATTAACCCCCGGGCTTCCAAATGAACTTTTGTGCCAAATTTCTGGGATCAACTTTGTGAGAATGCGACAAAGACAAAATATAATAGGAGGGAAAGACAAATGAAAAATAAAACACTTTCAGCCACAGCTGTCATGGTGTGGATCCATGAAGGCAAATTACTGGATCAGATTATCTTCATTCTCTCTATAACCAGTCAATGATGACAGCTGCTGCAGTCAGATAAAAGAAATCCTGCCCAAAGTATCAACTCTGAGATGTGTGTAGGCCTATGTTTACATTTATGCTGTAATTTTGACCAAAAATTAGTTATTCCACCTATAAAATGGTAAATACTGAAATGGAACTAGGAAATTAGAGAAGTCCTCATGAAATGCACCTGCAAGACCAAGCATGCCAAAGCTCAGTGCAAGTTAATGTATTTTCCACCTATCAGTCATTTAAGAGTAAGCCATTCAGCAGGCTGATTAAACAGTTATTTATGGACTTAATACGTATAAATCAACTCGTAACCCTTTTAGGGCTGTCAGTAAAGATTTGTTCAGACTGCAGGAAAACTTGATTGTTTCTCAAAACTTATTTTTTGCAAGCGATCATATCAGATTTGTGAGCTCAGACTTTACAACCTCCCTGTACGGGCTATTTTGGTAACAAACCCGGTGTCAGTAATTATCATAGATTCTGTATAAAAGACAGTTAAATGTCACCTATTGGTATTTTTTTAAAAATTTTTTATTGTCTTTTTCTAAATTTTTCACAAACAAATAACATTTACACCTTACACACACGTACCGCATACCCTTGCATCTTCTTTCAATTCAACAAACATAATGAAATTGGACTAATTCACAAATTAAGGAGGAAAATAAAAATCAAAATAAATAAAAAATAAAAATTAAATTAATTAGTTAAGAAAAAAGTCACCCATTGGTAAGTCCCATTGTGAAGCCTCAAGCACAGAGTTATTTTTGCAGTCGCCATCTCAGTGTTTTGAAATTGATCAAGATGAGTACAGGGATCTGCCTGAGAAACCAAGGAAGTGCATTTTCATTGGCTAGTGAATTGATTGAATGAATTCTTTACTTTGAACATAAATAATAACATAAAATTAAACAAAAACAAAACATGAAATAGAAGATAGCCATTACATTAATATGATGAGCAAACCACGTCTGTCGAAGTATCTTATTCACACAAGAAAACCTTCACCATAACTTGCTTGAAAAAGAGTAGGAAAAAGCAAATGCTTATTAAGCCCTACCCTGTTCAGTCCATCATATAACTGGTGATACAGCCCAATATAAACATAAACATGATCTGTAAATAATATACTCATCCAGTACACAGTTCCAGTGTAGAAATGTAAAGCTAGAGTTTCAACTCTCTACCTCATCCTATTTTTGTAGGTCTATGAATATTCCTGCTACATTTTATTATCTATAGAATTTGTAATTTCTTCAATTAGCGCTAGTAAAACTAGCAATGTTGACCTGTCTTTTCTGAATCTGTATTGACTCTTAGTGAGCAGTTTGTGTTTCTCAGTGAAGTTTTCTAACCTGTCTGTAAATAGTTTTTCCAATATAGAGAATTGAGAGAGCAGAGAAACAGGCCTGCTATTTGTTTTTATATTATTAATGTTTTGTAATTTACCTTTATTTAACCAGGAAGTGAGCTCTTGAGATTAAGAATCTCTTTTGTGAGAGTGTCCTGGGCTGACAGACAGCATTACCTTCTTTGTAAAATGGTGTCTGTCACCTCTTTTGTGTAACAGTATTACTTTGGCTATTTTAACCTTATCTGGAAATGTAACAGATGTTAACAGATGTGTGTAAGTGATTTTTCTGTTTCTTTGAAAACTTTCTTTACTATTGTTATATCAATATCAATCCAGTCAGTTGAAATTTTCTTGATCACAAGGTAAAGCACACTACTTAGTCTGCTTTTTGACTTTATTGGGCACCATATTTACAAAATTAACATCATGTTGTATTTAACAAGACTTGAAAGTAGTGACTGAAGCTGTAAGCACATCAAGGAAGTTACAAAAAAGGGAGCTGAAGGGTTGTATTCCCAAAGATGTCAATACAATCAGTTAAATGACAACAAGTTTAACTGCTCCTGATGTTATCTGGAGTGACGCTTGTAAGTCTGAAGCCAGAACATATTTGGACTTGAACATCCAGTGGTACAGGTTCAATTAACACTGGGAAGCCTGGTTAGCAAGCTGCATTTATGAACAGTATGGGTGCAGTGCACAAACTAATTAGTAACTGACAAATAAAAAAAGTGCAACTTTAGCCAGCCAAACAAATGAAGGACAAACTTCTTGGACTGTCTGTATCACACAAAAACTCCTTTTTCAGATTCTTCTAATAAAAATGCTCCAAAAGGCGAAGTTGAAAGGTTCAGTTAAGTGACAGTGACATAGTTACTGCTGCTGTCTACAGCAGCTAATGCTGGCACACTTGTCAATAAAAGCAGCCACAGTCCATCGCACAATTGTAATGACAGGGAAATCCATCCATCCATCGATCTGCTTATTGAGCTGGAGCCTATCCCAGCTGTCATGGATTGAAAGGAGTGGTACACCCTAGACAGGTCACCAGTCTAACATAGAGAGACAGACAATCATTCATACTCCAACCTACATTCACAGACAATTCATCCAAATAAACTATCCATTCAGGCCCCTGTTTTTGCTGTACCAGGATATTAACTTTTTTAAAATGCTCTTAAGCTGGACATTTGAAAGGTGGAAATCGACTCATTTTTGGAGTCAACCTCAAGTGGCCACTCCAGGAACTGCCCCCTTTTTTTTGTATTTCCCTTCATTTTTCAGCCCAGAGGGTTGCTGTGTCACTCTGCCAGAGTAAATCATATTGCAGCTTTTTTATTTTTTTGGTCAGAAGCAGCCGTGATTTGGGAATAGATTATTTGAGCTGTCAATGTGAAGCAAAAAATAGAGCTCTGCTTTCTCCTGTTGCTTTGAGAACTGTATTGATTGCCAGACCTCTTTTTAAAACTGACAAAAAAAAAGATTTAGTTAGTTTTTCCATGAGGTGTTTCAAGCTTCTGTCATATGCTAAAGCAGCGAGTCGTTTCATCATGCAGCCAGTACACAAGGGAAGGGTTTCATTTCTAAATTTGATATCCATTTAAAAACTGCAACAGCTGCTCTTACATAATGAGTGCTGGAATTAACGATTTTGTGTAATATTTATGTTTGTGAAGAATAAAATACTTCAGTTTAAAAAGATATCATCATCTGCACTTTGGATGAGTTCAACATGTGAGGACAATGTGCTTGCAAAACAGATGTATAGTGCGTTGCAGTAAAACCCTTCACAGTGAGCCAGGCACTCCGTGCTCTTCAACTCACAGTCCTCACCCCTCGGGGACAACAGCTGGCAGGACGCCCTGTGTTTTTGTCTCAGACACGCTATGCCTGCCACTCGCAGGCACTCTTGCTGCAGTGCTCCAGTTCCAACCAATCACAGTTGAGTACAGGTCGCCACAGAGGCCAGACAGGGCGGTGTCCTCTCTGAGCTGACAGAGTGAAAAAGAAGCTCACGTGAGACACGTTTATTAGTCAGAGGAGAGATAAAGTAAGTGAAAAAAAGAAAGAAAACAAGACAGGAGAGAGAGAGAGAGACCGAGAGGGGGAGAGAGAGAGAGTGCATGTCCGTAAAGTTGAGAAAGTTTCAGTTGGCAGGAAAGCAGGAAAGGAGGAGGGCAGAGAGGAGTAAAAGAGGAGGATATTTCCACTCATCAGCTAGTAGTCATTGCCTTGGCTCATAAACTGCACACATACTTTACCCAACCAGGGGCTTAATTTGATTATAATGGCTGGCCTTCCTCACTTTTAAAGAAAATCTGGGGCTACAAATGTGTTAGTGAGTTTTCCAAGGTAAAGTAATTGTTGCACCTTTTGGAGGAGCAGAGGGATAAAGAGAGATCATGCAAAGTGACATCTGGCAGAAACTAATGTAATGGTGTCTAGCTTGAGTTCTTCAGAGGAATTTTAGCACTAAATCAAATGTAAACTGGGTCCATTTTTTGGGCAGTTTGTAACATCAAACTCAGGTCAAGGTAGAAATCTTCTTGCCTTAGTCATTTAGAGTACCCTTCTCTGTATCTATATCTCATAACTTAGCGCTCATAGCTTGACAGCTCACTGGAAAGCACCTTTCAACAGTCGTCATCTACCACTTTTTCGGGGGTCTGGGTCACGGAGGCAGCAGTTCAAGCAGAGAAGCCCAGACTTTCCTCTCCCAAGCCACCTCCTCCAGCTCTTCAGGGGGGACACCAAGGCATTCCCAGACAAGCTGGGACACATAGTCTCCCCAACATGTCCTGGGTCCTCCCCGGGGTCTCCTCCCAGAGGGAGCACCTCAAGTGACAGGCATCCAGGAGGCATCCTAATCAGATGAACCTCAACTGGCTCCTTTCGATGTGTAGGAGCAGCAGCTCTACTCTGAGCCTCCCCAGGAGTTCCTCATCCTATCTCTAAGGGTAAGCCCAGCAACCCTGCAGAGAAAGCTCATTTTGGTCGCTTGTATTCGCGATCTCAAAGTTCATGACCATAGATGAGGGTGTGAACATAGATAGACCATAAATTGAAAGCTTTGCCTTAGAGCTCAGCTCCCTCTTCACCACAACAGACCAGTACAACGTCCGCATCACTGAAGATGCTGCCCAATCCGTCTGTCAGTCTCCCAGTCCTTCCCTCACTCGTGAATAAGACCCCAGGATACTTGAACTCCTCCACTTGGGGCAGGACCTTGTCCCCAACACAGAGAGGGCAATCCACCCTTTTCCAGAAGAGTACCATGGACTCAGACTTGGAGGTGCTGATTTTCATCCGGGCTGCTGCACACTCTGTAACAAACCATCCCAGCAAGGCCTGTAGGTTATTGCTCGATGAAGCCATCAGAACCACATCATCCGCAAACAGCAGAGATGAGATCCTATGGCCACCAACCATGACACCTTCCGTTCCTTGGCTGCGCCTAGAAATCCTGTCCATAAAAATTATGAACAGGATTGGTGACAAAGGGCAGCCCTGGTGGAGTCCAGCTCTCACTGGGAATAAGTTTGACTGGTTGTTGGCAATATGAACCGAACTCTCGTGATGGTTGTATAGAGACCAGATTGCTCGTAGCAAAAAGCCCGATACTCCATACTCCTGAAGAAATCCACACAAAAAACCCTGAGGGGCATGGTGGAATGCCTTCTCCAAGTCCACAAAACACATGTAGACTGGTTGGGCAAACTCCCTGGTGCCCTCAAGGATCCTCGAGAGGGTAAAGAGCTAGTCCAGTGTGCCACGACCAGGACGAAAACCACACTGTTCCTTCTGAATCTGAGGTTCGACCAGTGGCCAGCCTCTCCTCTCAAGTAGCTTAACATAGACATTCCCAGGGAGGCTGAGGAGTGTGATCCCTCTATAATTGGAACACACCCTCTGGTCCCCCTTCTTAAAGAAGGGAACCACCACCCCAGTTTGCCATGCCAAGGGTACGGTCCCCAGTTGCAGTAATGTGTCAACCAGGACAGCCCTACAAAATCCAGAGCCTTGAAGTACTCAGGGTGAATCTCATCCACTCCAGAGGCTTTGCTACAGCCCCAGTGATGGGTGAGCCACCCTCCTCATTCTCAGGCTCTGCTTCTCTGTGGAAGACATGTCAGTGGGATTGAGGAGATCCTCAAAGTATTTCTTGCACTGCCCTACAATATCTTCCATCGAGGTCAGCAGCCCACCATCCGCACCATACACAGTGTAAACAGGGAGTCACTTTTCCTTCCTGAGTTCCCGTACGGTTTGCCAGAATCTCTTCGAGGCCGACCGAAAATCTTGCTCCATGGTCTTACCAAACTCTTCCCACACCCAAGTTTTTGCCTTGGCAACCACCCGAGCTGCACTCCGCTTGCCCTGCCGGTGCAACTCAGCTGCTTCAGGGGTCCCACAAGCTAACCAAGCTTGGTATGACTCTTTCTTCAGTTTGATGGCCCCCCTCACCTCTGGTGTCCACCATTTGGTTCGGAGGTTCCCACTGCAAGAAGCACCGACAACCTTACGGCCATAGCTGTGAGCAGCTGCTTCAGCAATGGAGGTGGAGAACATGGCCCATTCAGACGCCATGTCTCCAGTCTCCCTTGGAATGTGGTTGAAGTTCCTCCGGAGGTAGGAGTTCAAGACCTCTCTGACAGAATCCTCTGCCAGACATTCCCAGCACACCCTCACAATAAGTTTATGCCTGCCGGGTTGGAATGGTATCCTCCCCTGCCATCGGATCCAACTCACCACCAAGTGGAGGTCAGTTGACAGCTCCGCACCTCCCTTTACCCGAGTGTCCAAAACATATGGTCGCAGGTTGGATGACACGATTACAAAATCGATCACTGACCTGCGACCTAGGGTGTCTTTGTGCCAAGTGCACATATGGACACCCTTATGCTTGAACATGGTGTTCGTTACGGACAAACTGTGGTTAGCACAGAAGTCCAATAACTGTACACCACTCGGGTTCAGATCGTGCAGACCGTTCTTCCCAATCACATCCCTTCATGTTTCACTGTCATTGCCCACGTGCTCATTGAAGAACTCCAGTAAGCCAACACTTAACTAAAAAGTATGGTCCAAGTTAACAGATTTCCCCACCAAATCTCCTGTAAATTCTATATCATTTTATAGTCTATAGAAAATACCATGTTTATTTCAGTAACAATGCTACAGACCAAGTTGACCAGTTATGAAGTGGTGTATTGTACTCGTTTATTTTAATTAATAGACATACTGGAGGTTAGCACAGAAACAGAAAAGACAATGCATAATTAAAGGTGGCTAGAAATTTTAGTGGTAAATTGGTGTAATCTACAATGACAAATGTAAGCCAGAGAGACAAAGCAGCGAAAACAAAAAATATTAAAAGGGGCACCAAAATAGGCTACTGGAAGCAGCCATACATTGTATATTGGGTTAGGGTTAGCTGAACCATGAGCAAGTATAATCCTAATGCCAGTCCCAAGTCCAGGTAAATGGGCAGGGTTATGTCAGGAAGGGCATTCGGCATAAAATCTTTGCCAAATCAAATATGCAGGAGGAAGGTGCACCCAGGTGGACTATATCTTATACAGGAGGTGTAACCTTAAAAAGGCTCCAAGGTGGTGTTAGATGAGAATGTAGCTAGGCAGCATCAGATGGTGGTCCATAGGATGACTCCACAGCAAGAAGATGAAGCGAGTTAAGCTAGAACCAAGGATTATATGGTGGAAGTTGAAGAAGGAAGAATTTTGTGCAGAGTTCAAGGATTTAAGCCAGGCAGGTGGTGAGGGAAACAGCCAAGAAGGTATTTGGTGTGCTGTCTGGACAGAAGAAAGAAAACAAGAAGACTTGGTGGTGGACTGAGGAAGTACAAGAAAGTATTCAAGTGAAAATGTTGGCAAAGAAAAAGTGGGATAGTCAGAAAGATGAAGAAAGTAGACAGGAACAAAAGAGAGAAGTGGCAAAGGCAAAAGAAAAGGCTTATAGTGAGTTGTATGAGAGGCTAGACACCAATGAAGGACCAAAGGACTTAGTTGGTATGGATGTACAGCAGGTCAGGGTAAGATATGGATGGAAATGCACTGATGAATGAAGAGAGTGTTGAGAAGATGGAAGGAGTACTTTGAGAAGCTGATGTATAAGGAAAATGAGAGAGAGAGGAGGACAGATGGAGGAAAGAGAGTGAATCAGGAAGTGCAGAGAATTAGTAAGGAGGAAGTGAGGGCAGCTATGAAGCAGCTATTAAGAATATGAAGAGGGCAAAGGTGGTTGGTCCAGATGACATACCTGTGGAGATGTCTAGAAGAGATGGTACTGCCATAGTCCTCTACCTTGACCACTGAGGCAACAGTGCTAACCACCATGCAACCATACTGCCTTTTAATACTCTGTTTTTGGAAATTCTGTAAAGCACTCTGTAACTCTGTGTCATGGTCCCTGTTTTACCGAACGGACCCAGATGCAGGAAGCAAGTTCAACAGAGGTTTATTATACAAACAAGGGAGCAACAAAGGTTAAGAAAAATGTGCAAGGGGGGCAGGGGCGTGTCTGAAGGGTGGGCTGGGGGGTCCGAAGCGGGGAGTCCCAATGAACGGGTCCTGAGAGTGTTTCCGAGAGTCCGGGGATTTTCCTGGGTGGAGGAGAGCAGAGGTTAGAGGAGACCCAACAAGGCAGAAGACAAGGCTGAAGACTTTGGCAAAGACTAGGGCGGGGCTGAGACTATACATGAAAACACACTAAAGGCCAGGGCTGCTTACGCAGGTAAGGCAACGATCCAGCGTCGGCCTCATGCCCCTCCGCTGGTT
>VUQH01044666.1:0-18097 GCA_015106775.1 Etroplus canarensis | reverse complement strand
TTGGAGACGGTGGCACGGACAAAAAGACAGGAGGTGGAGCTGGAGGTGGCAGAACTGAAGATGTTGAGATTTTCCCTGGGAGTGACCAGGATGGACAGGATTAGGAATTAGTACATTAGAGGGACAGCTCATGTTCAGAAGTCAGAGAGGCAAGGCTGAGATGGTTTGGACATGTTCAGAGGAGGGATAGTGGATATATTGGACAAAGGATGTTGAAGATGGAGCTGCCAGGCAGGAGGAGAAGAGGAAGACCACAGAGAAGATTCATGGATGTAGTGAAGGAGGACATGCAGAGGGTTGGTGTGAGGGAAGAGGATGCAAGGGATAGGATGAGATGGAGGCAGATGATCCGCTGTGGCGACCCCTAACGGGAACAGCCGAAAAAAGAAAAAGAAGGATGGAAATAAATCTTGTGACATTGCAGAAGCTTATCGAAACAATGCCACAGCGAATGCGTGCCATAATCAAAGCTAAAGACGGTCCAACGAAATATTAGAGTGTGTGACTTTTTTTTTGGTGGCGACTTTTTTTTTTGGCCGGGCAGTGTATATCTGCTATGTAAATAATTTAACCTGATTACTTTCTGGCTCCATGTTTACTGTGAGTGACCTCTGTCTTGATGTAAATGCTTAAGGACCTATGCTGCATTTACCAAAAATAAGCTTAAATAGTTCTCTGCTGGAAGTTCTCTGTTAAATCCAAATATTACTCCATACTATATCATAATCCATGTAAAGAAGTGACTCAAAGTCTTCAGTTGGAAGATTTTCAAACAGAATGAAAAAATGTGTGTATGTTATCACAGCCAATGATATACTTGCCTCTTTGAAAGTGTTCTTGACTCAGCTAGGTGTTAGAAACGTTTCTTTGCCAATTGTGAAATTATTCACTTTATCTTACATTGAGGGACTTCAAAAGATTAATCTAATTTCTAGTGCAAGTTTTATCAGGTATCACTAGGTTTCAGCCAGCCTAGGCACCTGCTTCCAACCACCATCTGATCCACAAAGCATCAAGTCCCTACGGCCAGTCCTCTGGGCGGTGTGCCCACAGGACGGTGGGTCCATGCAGCACCTTAAAGCTGGGCCCAGCCACCAGCCACCCTCCCTCGAGCACCCAGGCTCCAGGGTGAGCCCCCTGTAAACCTATTTCTGGCAGGGCATCCATGTCCCTTGCACTTACAGTCATCATAGGGGTTTCTGGAGGACCAGGGGCAGACCCAGGAGACACTTGAGGGATTATACCCCTCAGCTGGGTTGGGAACACCTTGGTGTCCTACTCCCAGAAGAGCTGAAGGAGCAGGCTGGGGAAAGTCATCTTTGCTTAGGCTGTTGCCCCCATGACCCGAAACAGGATAAGCACCAGAACATGGATGGATGGATGGATGGATGCATGGATGGATGGATCAAAGTACAAGTTTTGTTCAAGTGTGACAGAAGCTCCAAATGTGATATGATATGAAGTCAGAAAACAAATTTAAAAGTCAATAGTGGGATCATACTTTAGCAATAAAGCGTGCCCCATTGGAATTGTTTGAATAGCAGCAAAAAACACTGAAAACAGTGTTTAAACCGTCTCAAGCGGCAACTGATGAATGGGGGGGAATACTCAATCTGATATAATCTACATCTTTTCAAACTCGACAATCTGATATTCACACCCACTTCACACAGTCACTGGGCAGCTGTGTGGAGGTGAGAATGGAGCCAGGTTTCAAGTTTCTTTCCTTTTGAGTTTTTTTTCTTTATTTACCATATTATACATTTATTCTGTCAATTTTCATGAGCTTAATGCTACAAGTGCATTTAAAGGAAAAATGCCTTCGAATGCGTGCAATTATTAACATCAATGTCACCTCCCCCCTCTCTTTTTGACAGCTTGTTTTTCACTTTGCCTTCCAGCATTGCCATTCCAAACAATAATATTATAAATACTGCAATATATTGTTATACTAAATGTAGGCAAGTTTTATGATACATTTTATGAGACAAAGCTATTTTACACGTGAAGATGGCAGCTTTAATTGTGAATTTGTTTTGAAATCATATTTGTGGATAACAGAGTTCTCTAACAGGGTAACACAGTGTAATTGTACAATAGGGAAAATACACTGATGTTGATTTAGCTACACTAACCCAACAGCATGGCAAAACTAATATTTAAATTTTGGATACCTGGTTTCTCCCCCAAATTCCTCACACTGTTAATAATTTTTAATGTTCCTCCTTTAAGTGCATGAAAAGGTAAGTAAGTGCAAGCCTGTCAAACAGTTTATGGCAATGCAACAACAGGCCAAGAAGTAGCTTATTTATATAAAAGAGAGAGACACATAATTATGCTTAATTAAAATTTAAATACAAGCTTATTGCCTCTTCAATCAACAAATGAGCACAACTGAAAATTTCAAAATGAACATAATTATATCTCCAGGGAAAAACCTTCTTGCATTGTGCATTGATCATGGATTTGGGTGGATTTGCAGGCTTCAGCTTGAAAAGTAAAAAAAAATGTTCTGTGGAAGCTCCTACTTTCACCCCTCGGGCCAGAGGAGGGAGAGCTGTGAGACACACTTGTGTTTTTCATTAGTGTGTATTCATCACTCTGACAGTACCTCCAAACATTTTATGAGGAATGATTTCAATTACTTTTGTTCTCTTGTGTTCTTTCAGCTATAAACTATGCAAGAGAGAAGGAGCTGCTGTATCACAATGATGTATACAGCTCTAAAAGCACTTGTTAGTTACTGTTGAACCATCATGAGTGATAATGCTCAAGCACCTAATGCTGGATTTTACAATAAAATGGATTTGTGTTAGATAGTAAAGCTTATGAAGCTTTGTTCTGTGGCAAAATGACCATTTGGGATTTGGGACCTCTCTAAGGGGGTGGAAGTAGTAGCATTATGTAATATATAGCAAATATTAGGACAAAGGCAAGAGACTACCTGAAATTCACCCTTCTAATACACCTTTTGAATGCACATCAAAGTGTTTGGCAGTTAACCAAGGTTATGTACACGCAACTGGCTGGCAGTTGCTTTTATTTGTGATGCTGCTGAGAGCCCATCACAAATAACACTGAAAGCAATCATGCAGCTAGTCTTCTAAGGGGCTTTGACTGAAACGTCGATCCCCCAGAGCACAAACAAACACTACCTGAGCCAGAAAATGTGTCGGCCATCCTCCCTCCCAGTAGCTGTCCCAGTTTGGCCAATTGATGCTGTTCGGCTGGAGAAAGCTTGCTGGCCAAAAGCACTATGATTTGATCCCTCCTTACACAGTCATTTACCTGAGACAAGACATAAGTTTAGAAGTTTCTAGGAATTTAATGCAAGGATATTAATAGTCTAGAGCAATGTTATTATACTTTACTAAAGTAAACTGAAAAGAAAATAAAGTGTGGGGAAAAAAGGTATTTTACTGAAAAAAAAATTAACTATAACACTGAAAATAATTTTAAATGTCTTTAGTTTTAGTCTCTGTCGATTTAATTGAAGTTTAAATTTTAATTTAGAACAGCCAGCCCGAAGAGGCATTGGTTATTATGTTTTTGAGGCAGTCTACATGCGAAGTGTACGTGAAGTGTTTGTCATGTTGTATTGTGTTTTTGTGCTGTTCTGAACTTTTTAAATCTTGCCCCTGACAAGCACCAAATAAGAAAACCCACTCTGGAAACTAACTGACATGAAACCAAATTGAAAACAAACATTTTAAACTAGGTAAAAAAAAGGTGTAAACTATAATAACACTGCTCCAGAGTTCACAATTTCAAGTGAAAAAGAGAGGCTATTCACATCATGAAGACATACCACTGAGAGACTGGCTGAGGGGCTATGAGATGTTGGAGTATTTGCATATCGGGTTCCTTCAGAGGCTTCCTGGAAAATCTCCAGCATCTCCACACTCAGTGCGTAATCTGCAGGCTGCTTTCCATAGAGATTTCTGTGGAGAGGAAAATTCCAAAGATAAAAAAGTGTCAGTGCCTGACAGTATGCACACACAAATATATATTTATTATATGTATATTTATTCATTTGCAGTGACGCAGACCATCTGGTGACCACAGGGAAAGTTAGACATATTAAAACTGAAAAATATTTTAACAAAGAAAATATAAAACTCAGGGTAACCCTGTTTAACAAGACATTTAGCTCTGCATATGTTGTAGGTTATTTAATGTGTAAGCATTTCAGTGGTTTTTCACATATACTGGTACAGATAATGGAATTACTGGTCCCGTTCTGTGTTAAGTTATGATGCAGATACAATTCTAACCTCACAAATAAATAAAGGAATCCCTGAATCTGTGTGTTCTTCACTTTTCCAACTATTCCTCAAAACTTCACACTTTAGGCCGGAGTATTGCTGCAGACCCAAGGACAATAAGTGCTGAGTCTGAAGTCCTTTGGCTGAGCAGTTTGGCTTGTACTGATATGGCTTTAATCAGTCATCATGTTTGGTTAAACTCACCTTGAGAAAGCTACAAGCCACAATACACCTTCACAGTCACATTTTGCATGGGCACTGCACTAGTGAATTTTAGTTTAGACACAAATAGGCAGCTCAAGCAAATTTAGTACAATATCTACGCTGAAAGCATATTATTTTAAGAAGAGATTTTAAAAATGATTCAGACTCAGCTGGCTGCACTTCTTTGGTCAGGAGCTCTAGAGTCTTGGGAACCTGCTTTAAAGGCTCCATCCCCAGTACATTCAACTCTGGAACACACAATAGCTCTCTCAAAGGGTCATTGTAATACTTCCACATTGTCATAATGTTTTAAAGAAATTCATGTTAATATGTGTAGTCCAAAGCAAAGGCTTTTCATTCAAGATCATTGCTCCATTTTATCATTTTGTCACAACCTGTGCAAATTCTATCCTAATCTCTGGCCAAGCAGGACACTAAAATCCAATATTTGCTATTGCAGAGCTCTGAGCAAAACAGTCTGGCAATGTCAAATCCTGCTTGCTCTGTGAAACTGTGCGGCTGTGTGTGTCATTCAACTGGTATAAGGTTAAGCTAAAATGTGTCCTCTACTTCATTCATACATCAAATCATGATATTCACTAAATGCAAAGGAACTGATATCAAAAGACTGCATACAGTATAAATTTCATTGGTGATGCATGGTAATGTTTTACAACAGTATGTGTACTGGAGGCTTGGTGTCATCTCAGAAGTACTACTTATGTGCAGAGACTCAAAGGCGATGAAACTGCTGGTTACAAAAGGGACACTGAAGAAAAAGCTTTAAAGCATGCATCTTTAGGTATGAAGAAGCTGCATGAAAAAAGACTGAGGTCACCTTGAAGAAAAGTGGGGGTGGAGAAAGTAATGAAGAAAGGCACAGGAGGAAGAAAGGAGACAAAGAAGAACCAAGCCCAGCAGGTCGTCTCTAAAAGATTAGGCGTCAGCAAAGATAACACCTGGGGGACAATTAATAGGTCCACTGGTCCATAAAATATTTCATTTGGATTCATACCCCCAGCTCCATATACACACAAATACAAACAAACATAAACTGTCCCCGACACTTAAACATATGCACACACACAAGCTGGTTTAAGCAGCAGCGCGTGAGAAGAATATCTAAAAAGTTGAGCATGAGGTAAAGTCACAAACATACTTCCACAGGCCTCTGCTTAAGCCAGTGGTTCTCAAACTGTTTTTGCCATGCACCACTTCAGAAGCCAAAAAAATTTCATGCCCCACATCACACAAAAATGTACGTCCCACACCCAGGATTTTTGTTTTTTTTCAATCACCAACAATAAAACAGGATCCACACAGAATTTTACTTAAATAAAGGTGCTTATTATCGGCACAATCACATCAGCAAACATTTGATTATTTCTTTTTCATATAAAAAACCTTATCTATTAACCTTAGTTTCACTTAATATTTTTCACGGGGTAGTCTGCGCCCCACCAGCAGGGCCCGTCGCACAGTTTAAGAAACACTGGCTTAAGCACACACAATTGGGAGGAAGACAGTGGTGGTTCTAGTGGGTATACACTGTAACCATGACTTTTATTGGTTATAATGGAACCATTCTTTCAACCAGTGACTAAATTCAAATTTCAATTACGAGCTGAAAACAAAATTGTGTTGCACACAACCAGTACTTCATATCTGATGTTGTTAGCCTTTCACAATCAAACTATGGGAAAACAACACAAATGGCGCAGCAGCTCATCCAGCTCATGAACCATCTCAATTCGCAGGTTATTGTAATGTGTAAAGTACAGAAAGAAAGTGCAAGTTTTCTCATTATTGGTTGGTTGTATTGCATAAGCTAATTAGATTTAAAATCCACTGAAAAGTCAAGGAGGCTCACAAACAGTCATAACCAAGACAACTGATCTGGTTCGCAACCAAATAAAAGTGGTTGAGTTCAGGAGTAATGTGACTACATGGTCAGTAGCAAACATGGCCATAAAAAGCACGAAAATATGTGAACACATCAGCTTGTCATAGAATTACTAGAATTACTTATGTTAGCATGATGGCGACAGGAAGGCCCTAACCATGCCTTCCTAATGTGGGAGTCGACCAACAGGACTACTCCCTGCACAATCATGACCGATAAGATCATGATCATTACCATCTAACAGAATACAAGTTGTATGCAACATGTGCAGCAAAGCAATATTTCAAGCAACACTATTAGCAGTAGGTAAACAATCTAAAAGAAAACACCCATCAAAAATTGGCTAGTACAATAGAAATCACAAATATGGGAATAGCCAGCGTGGAGTGTTTCAACTTGACCTTCAAGTTTTCCACTTGAAACTTGAAGTTATGCTGAAAACCAGATTATTGCCCTGTTGTTATGGCTACCACCAGGGACCTAATTCTTGACTGACCCTCACCTAGAACCTTCAGCTTCTCTCTTATATTTGCCCAAGGGGGTCACCACAGCCAATTAATCCGCACTGGTAATTTGGCAGAGGTTTTATGCCAGATGCAACCTTCCATGGCGAGAGGGGCTTGTGTCTCCACCCGGAATCAAACCAGGGATCCTTCGCTTGTAAGGTGAATGTGTAAACCACTACACTACAGGGACACTGACCCTCATCTAGTAAAAAAACGTTATCATGCTATAAATAAGCCTTAAGGAGGAGTAGCCATTTTTGTAAATTGTGGATGGACGGGTGGACAATAACAGCTTTTGAAGCTCTTTCTTGTTACAAACCTTCGCAAACTGTTGCTGTACCAGGTCTTCAGTGTTTCAAATCGATCCCACTTTACAGTTGACAGAAACTCTTCACGTCAGATAAGCAACATGTCTGAAGCCTGAAGAGGCAGTACATAATGGCTAAATAGGTTTGAAATCAAAGTGTTTGTGAAATTTTCCTCTTAAAAAAATCCAGTAAGAATTTGCCCTAATGTTTAGATCACCTGACAGGTGTTGCTACATTACACTTCCAACACTTTCATTCAACTTTGTAAAAGTACTGTGCTGTGCTGTGCTTTGCACAAATGCCCTTTTGTAATCACAAATAATGCAGAGTGTGGCTTTCAAAGTTCCCTTGAGGCTCTTAGCTATACCTTTAATCAAACCACTAACAATATTTCAAACTTTGTGACTGCAAAAAAGGATGGTCCAGTGCATGAAAGCCAAAAATCATCAGGGCAGTGCTTTTTGTTTTGACTAGAGAATGAAACAGCAAAGACAGTATACATTACAGAGATTGGAAGGAACAAGAAAATGACATCCATCCTCTGGAAGTTGTCGTGTCAAAGGTGCCCTCTGAGGTCTTTGTGTAAACAAGCAAAGTTTCTTTTTACACTCAGTCCAACTCACCAAAACTGTGTATCCTTGAGGTCTGACAAAAACGCTGAATTCATTTCCATCCCATTAAAACATCTGCAAACCTATTTTTGGAACAATGTGAAACTTGCATTGTTTACATCAATGTTTGCCATCTTCCTGACTGCTTCGGCTGGTGCATTACCAAATTACTTAACAATTTACAACCACCAGTTTCTGGCTTGCTGGAATAGTGTCAAATCCTCTCTGATACCCACATGCTTGTGCACACGGGAGTCAGGATCAACTAAAAAAGCCTTTTATATGTAGTCAAAAACCTCACAGGGTGACTTTACTATAGTATACTGAAACCAATTATATGTCAAGTAATGGTTCATTAAACTCTGTATAGAAAACATAAATGATATTCTTTATATACACTGGATTTATGCATTATTGCATGAAATATTGCACTATTAAGTGCTGGATGTAATGACTAATTACTAGCAACTGGTGAATGTCACTGCTGATTTGTTGTATCCTTTGTATGTAATTATACCCATATGGATTGCATGTTAGTACAAGGCAAACAGGTGAATTAATTAATGTCTGTATGGATTCAGTGCTTCCAGCTTAAGGTGGTCACTGGGAGTTAGCCAGCTATCAATTTAAATATACTGGGTTCCTTGTTAACCATAACTCAATAGTAAATAATTTTCACACTTTACTATTTATGTTCACATCAGTGCAATCTAAAAGTTTACTGTATGTTAAGCAAAATGCCTCAAGGCCTCCTCTTAGATGTCCACATGTCCTGCCCTGGTATACATTTGTAAAACTGATCAGGAGCCTAGCTGTGCATGCTTTGAAGCTGTCTAAGAAAATACTTGAACCTGTTGTGACACATTAGGGATTAGTTCACTATTAGTATTCACTTGAGAGTTTATCTTTTTTAAAACTTACTTTGGTATTTCTGTCATGTGCCAAACCAGTTAAAAACTTGAGCTAGATATAAAGTGGACTCTGGCACCAAGAAATTTGGAGAACTGTGACCAAATGATGAAAAACTGCAGCTGAATCATTCGAGCTCTAGTTCCACATACACACATAAACAGAGGAAACACGAAGATCTGCAAAATCTGTACTGCCAAACCCTGAGCTGTGTGCCAGTCAATCCATTAGGGATTGCATTGGCAGATGTCTTGGTGTGTCTCTTGTGTGCGTGTGTGTGATTGTGCATGGTAAGGAGAAAAGCTAGGACAAAGCCTGTATTGAACTTGTGTCATGAATAGGTATGAATATTGACAAGTTTCTCAATACCAATAATATTACTGATTCTTCTTACTGGTCTGATTCTTTATCGATTCCTGATAAATTTTCTATGTGTAAAGAAAGTAGGTCAACACAGGTAAATAAATAAAAATAAATAAAAACACAATGCAATGATTTGCAAGTGTCATAAAATCAACATTTTATTCACAAAAGAACATTAGAACAAATATGAAATGTTGAAAGTGAGACATTTTACTATTTCATGTAAAATGCAAACTCATCTTGAATTTGATGGCAGCAACACATCTCAAAGAAGTTGGGACAAGGGCAATAAAAGGCTGGAAAAGTAAGAGGTACTAAAAAGAAACAGCCAGAGAAACATGTTACAACTAATTAAGTTAATTAGCAACTGGCCAGCAATTTAGAAAGGCAGTCTCTCTCAGAAGTAAAGATGGGCAGAAGTTCAGCAGTCTGCAAGATACACTACTCAAAAAGTTAAGGATATTTGTCTTTTGGGTGGCATTTATAGAAAATGTAAAAAGTTCACGCTATAGTGATATTATATCATGAAAGTAGGGCATTTAAGTAGAAGCATGCAATGGTGATTTCCTCATCTAAAACAATTTAATGAAACAAAAGCCATCAACAGTGGTGTTATATCACAACAAAAAATGTCAATGTTACAATAATTTGTCATGTGCCCTTGACCATCAATTACAGCATGACTTGTGTGACTCTTCCAGTCTCTGTATCCCTGTTGCAACCTGCTAATGACACTCTAAGCCAGGGGTGTCAAACTCCCGGCTCGTAGGCCACTTGTGGCCCCGCCCCCTACTTCTGATCACAGATTTAATGTCAAAAATATCATGTAATTCAGCCCCTTAAAGGGCCACATTAAAATTATATAATGAAATTTGGACGCATTGAATTATGCAATTGCAATGTGGTACTTAATAGGGTCAAATTACATGATATTTTTTGACATCTGAGGTAGGGGGTGGGGCCAGAAGTGACCTGCAGGCCAGGAGTTTGACAACCCTGCTCTAAGCTCAGTGGCCACTTCTCTCTGAGAACATACTTTTTGAAGCCTCGTAATGGTGAGGTACTGCTGATCAATTGTTAGTTGTCATCTCATGATGGCAAAATGTGAACAGCATAATCAACAAGACTGTTTAAATACCAATTATAACTTAATCAGAAAATGTATTGGTCGATTTATGGATCAAACACCAGCTGTGATTTTTGCCATCGAGCACCTTGTTAGAGAACATCAAGTTATGCAAAAAGTACTGAAACACTTAACAGTTGGACATGTGCATTCAAAAATGTAGAGAAGGTCAAATTAAGTTCATCTGTAAAGGTTATTGTGTATTTTAGGCGCATCCTGAAATTTCACCCGAAAGCCAAATATCCTTAACTTTTTGTGAGTAGTGTATGTTATGTTCCTCAATATAAAACTGCAAAGACTTTGAACATTCCATCATCTACAATACATACATTAATATCATCAAAAGATTCCGATAATCTGGCGATATCTATGTGCACACGGGGCATGGCTGAAAAAGCCAATATTGGATGCTCGTGATCTTTGAGCCCTCAGGCGGTGCTGCATTATGAGCAGGCATGACTGTCATGGAAATCACTGCATGTCCTCAGAAGCACTTCCAGGAATAACTGTGTGAACACAGTTCGCCATGCCATCCACAAATGCACGTTAAAGCTCTACCATGCAAAAAAGAAGCCATATGTGAACGTGATCCAGAAACAGTGCCGTCTTCTCTGGGTTAAAGTTAAATTAAAATGGACTGAAGCGAAGTGGGAAACTGTTCTGTGGTCAGACAAATCAAAATTTGAAATTCTTTTTGGAACTAATCAACGATGAGTCCTCTGAACTAAAGAAAAGAGAGAGATCAGCTGGCTTATTATCATCACACAGTTCAAAATTCTGCATCTCTGGTGGGGTGGAGGTGCATTAGTACCGCAACTTACATATTAGGAAAGGCACCATCGGTGCTAAAAGGTATATACACTGTGTGCACAATTATTAAGCAAGTTGAATTTTTGAGGATACATTTTATTATTGAACAACTACAGCACTGTCCATCAATCCAAAATGTCAATAAACCTCAAACTTGAATATATAAAAAAGTAAAAGTGAGATTTTTGCTTAGCGTGTAGAATTGTTATGCAAGCAAACGAAATATGAAAATTTTCCCATCTCATTTGTTCATCTTCATCTGTTAAATAAAAAGAATAAACTCAAAATGTATTAATTAGCCATCCTTCTTTTCCATAACAGTAATAAGCCTTCCATTCATGAAGTCTGTCAGTTTCTTGATCTGTTGACCTATTGACCAACTTTTTGTGCAGCAGCAACCACAGTCTCCCAGACACTGTTCAGAGAGGTATACGGTTTTGCTTCACCATAAATATCCCATTTCGGAAGGGCCCACAAGTTTTCAATAAGGTTTAGGTCAGGTGAGGAAGGTGCCATGTCATTATTCTTTCATCTTTAAGACATTTACTGGTTAGCGACGCAGTGGAGGACTTTGATGCAGGAGATGGAGCATTGTCCTGCATAAAAATCATGGTCTTCTTGAAAGATGCAGACTTTTTCCTGGGTACTGCTTGAAAGAAGTGTTTTCTAGAAACTGGCAGTACGTTTGGGAGTTGATTTTGAGTCCATCTTCAACTGGAAAAGGTCCAACAAGCTTGTCCTTAATAATACCAGCCCATACCAGTACCCCACCTCCACCTTGCTGACGTCTGATTTGAAGTGAGCTCTATACCCGAGCCCATCCATCTGGTCAAGAGTCACTCTCATCTCATCAGTCCATAAACACTTTTGTCTTTAGGTATTTCTTGGCCTAGGCTTGGCATTTCAACTTATGTGTCTTGTTCAGTGGTTGTCGGGTTTCAACCTTCCTTACTTTGGCCCTGTCTCTGAGCACTGAACACCTTGTACTTCTGGGCACTCCAGGTAGGTTGGAGGATAATGGGTTCCTGGTAGCTTCACGTTTGATTCTTCTCAAATCTTTGGCAGTTAATTTGCGTCTTTTTTTTCTAAACTTGCGACCCCATTGACTATTTGCAAAATGTTTGATGGTTCTGTGATCACGCCCCAATATCTTAGCAATTTCAAGAAGATTTTTTTTTTTTTACTTTCTAGAGGCAGTAAAATCTCTTTCTTGGCCCATTATGCCTGAAGAAAAGAAGCTGCCTCATAATTATGCGCACCTTGATATAGGGTGTTGATCTGCTTAGAGCACACCCCATCTCATTACACAAATAGATATCACCTGATATGCTTAATTCGAATAAGCATTCACGTTTATACAGCTTGGAGTTGGAAAGCATGAATAGAAAAGATGACGTGGTCAAAATACTCACTTGCCTATTAATTGTGCTTTTAGGAGCAACATATGCTCCTCTCCAGATGACGTATTTTCTGGGAAGGCCTTGCATATTTTAGCAAGACAATGCTAAACTACATACTACAGCTATTACAACAGCATGGCTTCATAGTAGAAAGAGTCCAGGTGCTGGACGGGCTCGCTTGCAGTCCAGACGTTTCACTAAATTAAAACATTTGCCGCATCATGAACTGCAAAATACAACAAAGAGGACTCAGAACTGTTGAGCAACTAGAATCCTATATCAGACAAGAATGGGACAACATTGGTCTCCTCAGTTCCCAGATGTTTATGGACTGTTATTAAAAAAAGAGAGGATGCTACACAGTGGTAAATATGGCCCTGTCCCAACTTTTTTGAGATGTGTTGCCATCAAATTTAAAATGAGCTAGTACTTTTCAGAAAACAGTACCATGTGTCACTTCCAACATTTCATGTGTTTATATTCATTTGTGAATAAAATATTGATTTATGAGATTTGCAAATTATTGCATTGTGTTTTTATTTATATTTTACACAGTGTTCCATTGTTTATTGAACTGGGTTGTATATGATTCTGGTGGATTGGTCAATTTAGAAATGCTTCCAAATTCCCATCCCAGTCCTAACAGAATCTCCTTGTCACTGCCTCCTTTGTGCCTTCCAGACAAGTTACAAAGTAAAAAGAAGAAAATGTAATCCATCAAAGCAATGAGACAAATAAAAATAAAACAAGAAAAGTAGACAAAAGATGACATGTATAAAAATTGCATGAGATTTGATGAACTGATTGCCATACTGAGCCTGATCATCATAAAGATCAGCCAGCATTACCATCCTCATTATTGACAATATGTTGCTTCCAGAAGCCAGAAACACTCATATGGCAACAACTGATTGGCAAACAAATATTTAGCATTCAGGCTTACATCGGTTCAACTATGTACTGCACTAACTCACACCCTGTCCTTAACTACAAAAGGCAGAATGCCTAGTAAAATGACTGAGAAACAGGACCTTCACAATTTATTGAAGAAGCAGCGAAAAAAGCACTGGTCCAGAAGGACAGAAGCACCTCTATGATGTAATACCAAGAAACACAATAGGCATGCAATAAATATTAACTTGGTGTAAAACCTCAGTTTCTTTGGAGATTTATACTTTAGTGTACGCACATGTGTGTATGAGTGAGAGTGAAAGATATTGATGATGAGAGATCACATCATCAAAAGATGATGTTTCTGTTCAGGAGCACTACAAAGGTTTGCTTTCATTTGTCAAAAGCATTGATTCTCAAATTTTTTGGCCATTCCTACATCAGAGGCCAAAAAAGCAACCCACACTACATTTTTAACTTATCATTAACAATTAAACAAGGAGCATAGATGAATTTTAGTGAAATCAATATCAGAACAATTGCATGAGTCAACTCTTATTTGTCTTCCCTTGATAAGTAATAATTTAACTTAATTCCATATTTTCCAAAGATAACGTATGCCCTGGTCTGAAAGCCACTGTTGTCATAAGCAATTTAGCAAAAAGTAATAAATTTCATGTAGTTACACATAATCATATTGTTGTATATTAAGTTAAAAATGACATAAACGTCTGTTTAAATACTAGGTTAAACGTTTGGTTTTGAAGATAGAAACTGAAAAAAAAAAAAGTCATTTTCCATGTCAGATTTTCAGGCCAGTGAAAATTAGTTTTAAAAAAGAACTGCTCAAGCACTGCAGGGTTGCAGTTTTCACTTATTCACTGTACCTAAACAAAAGCGCGCCACGGCCCTTCATAAGGCCTTTAGGTCAGAACTTAAATACTGTCACAAAAGACCAATGCCACACAAAATATACCATCTATCTTCAATTTATCGCTTGCGCTGCTCCAGTCCTTTCTTAAGGACCTACCCACATTACATGAATAGGTTTGACCCTGATCTTATGTAAAGTCACCTTGTTGGTTTGTCTGGTACACATTACAGAAACCCTTTAAAAAATGACTTTAAGCAACTTACACTACATTCTGTGTGGCGCCAAGCTGCAGAAGAAGTTTTACAACAGCTGAATGTCCATTCCTCACAGCATCGTGGAGTGGAGAGTCGTTTTCATACCCAGGCGTGTTCAGCAGGGCTCCGTTTGAGACCAACACTTCCACAACCGCCAGGTGACCCAGGTTACATGCTTCATGCTGAAACAAATTACAGTAATGCTCAAAAAGTCATCCTGTTATGCTTAGATCTGATTTTTCAGGAGAGGGAAAAAAAAACATAATTCATGTCTTAGTGTGTCAGCGTGGATTCTAAACACACACTCATTTTAAAATTATTACCCTGTTGATCCCAATTTTGATGCGGAAGATGAAAAAATTTAATTAAAGTTGATTACCTGTATGATCTGATATGTACTTCTCACTATGGTATTTTATTTAGCTAAATAAAAATAACTCAACATAAATGTTTCAGATTTTACAGTTTAATGTACCTTCGGCTGCTCCCTTGTATTCTCCCTAAGGGGGTCACCGAGGTTTAACGTCGAATGCCCTTGCTGACGCAACCCTCCATGGTGAGAGGGGTTTGCATCTCCACCTGGATCGAACCAGGGACCTTTCGCTGAGACGAATGTGTAAACCACTACACTACACTTCTTCTCCACCCACCTCTTTTCCCATTTATTTGTTACTGCTGCATGTCATTGAATGTTGTCTTCTCTCTCCCATAGTCTGTGTCTCTCTTTGCTCTCCTTTCTCTCTTCTCTGTCCCCTCACTCCAACCGGTCGAGGTTCTGCCGGAGGTTTCTTCCTGTTAAAGGGGAGTTTTTCCTTCCCACGGTCACCAAGTGCTTGCTCATAGGGAATCATCTGATTGTTGGGGTTTTCTTTTTAACACTGTAGTATCTTTACCCTACAGTGTGAAGCACCTTGAGGCGACTTTTGTTGTGAATTAGCGCTATATAAATAAAACTGAATTGAACTGAAAATTGAACTACGGAGACACCTCATAAAGTAATATGCTCTGAGAAGAATGCTCTATTCTGTTCTGCCCTAATTTTATACTTTCTAAAATTACGATTAGGTGATGTGGCTTAATATGGGTGTGTTTTTAGACATTATCTTTTAATATTAATTTGACAATGTTAAAGTTCAGCCTAAGAATTTCACATGGAAAGCAATTAAAACACAATGAAACAAGTGTACAGTGATTAAATGCAACATGACGCTTTAAATAACTTGAGCAGCTAAGACTTACTGAGAAGCAAGCTTTTTGTTCCAGTTTATTTTTATTTGGGTCAGGTAGTCTAAGCTATTAAGCCAAGAGCTGTGTAGTTATTTCCTCACAATAGCTGTTTAAAAAATGATTTGCCACACGAATGAGCAAATGTTAAGAATATCAAATCTATTATTATCATCATCATCAACTAGAAATTAAAACCTGCCTCATATTTGTGACAAGTTCCAAGTTTTTTGTAGCGCTGGCCATCTGCAGCAGACAAATATTTGTTGTGCACCCAGTTTGGAACCAAAAATCACTGATCTGTAAAGAGCATGCTAAAATTCGCTTCATTTTGTTTATTCTAAATTTGACAAATGGAGAGAAAAATATGTAAAAAGCTTAAACTTACTGACCTATTACCCAAGTTAAAAAAAGCAACGGTTACCAATGTTAAAAGTGCAGGTCTGAAAAAAAACAAATGATTTTAGCATGTCAACACAGACAGCCATAACCCTTCCCACATACATACAAACAGCCACATATGAATACTTCAAAAACTCTGCTTACTAATAGCAGTTTAAAAGAAAATTGTCAAAACTCAAATTGAAAACTCAAGTTTGAGTGGAGCATCTTGACAGGTAGTTGTCACATGAAGTGCTGCAATAAAGACGCAAACACTTTCACACTCATTCTTGAGCAGCGGTGGAGGCTTTTCCAGCCTATCGTGTGGACGCACTTCAGCTTAAATTTATAAAATAGCATGCCTGCAATTGTTGTTGAGGAGGTAAACAAAAGACTGAAAACCACTCATGTTAATTTATTTGGAAGGCATTACCTTAATTTCATTGGTGAAATCAAGATCAACCCACATAAATAAGCTAATGCTATATCTGCTGCAACAAAATATCTTGCGACCCTTATTTTTTGGCCGCTGGACCTTTTAAAGAAGTCAAGCAGGGCTTTACTGTTAAATGCCACATGGCTTCACATCATCCATCAAAAAAACTTTAAAGAAATCTTCAGGTTATTGAGATATAAATTTCTTATTTTCACATTTATGGACTGCACAATGTCTGCACAAGAACCAAATTTTATCCTGCAGCATGATATAAAAGAATAATACAATTCAGTGTCTAAAATTGTTTGAATGGCAAGATACTGATTTGAAGCAAATTTAGGAAAAGTTTGTCACCAAAGAACAGTTATAATCTATAAGAATAACTGTGTGTGGGAAAAACAATGTGTGTAAAAATGAAAATCACTCACTTATTGACAAAAAACAACAAATTTTTCTTTTAAATCAAAAGAAAAAAACATCCCGATAGTGTAGGGAAATGATTATGCTTGAACAATTGTTATTTTGCAGAAGAAATATATTGTCACAGATAATAAGCTAACAAATTTATCACTTACCAGAGGTGTCCACCCTGCATTATCTTTCAGGTTGGGGTCAGCCCCCTGGTCCAGCAGTTCCTTGACAGCCTCTACATCTCCCTGCAAGGCCAGGAGAGAATAACAAACCTGAGGTCAGAACTGCAGACCTGTAAATGCAACCTTTCAAACACAGCAGCTGATCCTAGTGAACCAAAGTTGTTTGATTTATCAATCAGACTCAACAGTGGGCCATTGATTACCTTGTCTGCGATCCAGAGAGGGATTACGACTATGTTTACAAGGATTACTGTAAGACAGTTTAGTCTCAATAGAGTGGAACACAGCTGGCTGATCTAATAAGGCAAAAAATGTGCAACTCCACAGGAAGGGAAGATACTCAATTCCATTAATGCAATTTAAAGAAAACTGAAAAACAATGAAGAAACTTGAAATGCCAAGTCTGCACCTTGCACTCAGTTATTTTTGTACCTTTATTTACTATACTAATTGCAATACAGGAACAGCAATTATGAGCTAAATAAACTAAATGAAGTAAATTATATTGTTTACCATTTTGATAGCCAAATTAAGGAAATTGGACACAAACATATGTTCTCAATTGTGCATTTTATATTTTTACTTTTAATTTTGTCAGTCTGCTGGAGATACATTTGCATTCTCAAATGTAGCCACAGGGGCCCACAAGCCAGTGTACTCCTAGTGCCAGTCCCAAGCCCGGGTAAATGGTGAGGGTTGCATCAGGAAGGGCATCCAGTGTAAAAACTTTGCCAGATCAAATATGCGGATTCATAACACGACTTCCATACCGGATCAGTCGCAGCCCGGGTTAACAACGACCGCCTCTGGTGCCGTTAGCCAACAGGGTGGCGGTGGAAACTATGCTACTGTTGGCCGAAGACCAAGGAGGGGGAGAGGGGAAAGCATGTTATTAGGCAGAGAGAGAGAAGGAAAGGTAGGAGGGTGGAGGTACGAGTAGAAAATTTAAATGTAGGGACTATGACTGGTAAAGGGAGAGAGCTGGCTGATATGATGGAAAGAAGGAAGGTAGATATATTGTGTGTGCAAGAAGCCAGGT
>VUQH01044664.1:0-12659 GCA_015106775.1 Etroplus canarensis | reverse complement strand
CACTTGTAGGTTGCTTTGCTTTCACACTTCTTTACAGTCCATTCAAAACCAGCTGGATAGGGTTCAGGTCTGGAGACTGTGTGTTCTGGTTTGTGGTTTTTGGTATTGTGGGACTAGGATGTTTGGTTTTCCTTTTTTCTGTCTCGTTCTTGTTTCTTTCCAGTTTGGTTGCATCCCCTTTGCTGTGTGCCTTATGTTTTACTTTCATTGTTCCTGCCCCAGCTCATGTTTAGTTATTGGTTCTTTGTGTCTTCCTTGTGTTTTCCAGTATTCAGCCTCCTTGTCTCTAGTCTCAGTGTGTCGGTTCATGTTTCCCTTGAGTCCTTGTATTTATTATCTTTGTACTGTGTCTGTTTCTTGTTATCCTGGGTTCAAGGCTTGATCTACCTCCACTGCTGCAGAACAGCTTTAAGTTGTTAACCTATTGCTTGTTCCCAGAAAAAGGCCTTTGTACAATTCTAAAATGTACATTATTTTTCAGATTTAGGTAACCCTACTTGTTTTTTAACCTCTGGCAGTTCATCACTTACCTTTGAGCCATTTCAAGCTATTCATTAGACTTGAACTGCTTGAATTTTAATAAAAAAAAGTGGACAATTGGGGTGTTCTAAATATTCAATAAATGTAAAGCTACATTTTTTGAGCTTGTGTTAAATCTTTGCTCAACTTGAATCACAGCACCAGCATTTAAATTCTAAAGTGTTGTTTGAATACATTTACCTAATTTTACTCTCAGTCACTGATTTACTTTAATATAAAAATCAGTTGAGTGTTTCATGCAGTTATTGTAACAGAGGTGATGATTAAGTCCTGTGGGAGAATTATCATTCATATGTAGCAACTATTGTTGCAATCTTTCTGTCTCTCTTTTGTTTCAATTTTTTAAAGTCATGTTATAATTACATTTACATTCAAGGTTTCCTTTTTAAAATGGTAGTTTGAATTTTTTTTGTGTCTTTTCTTTGAGTTTTAATTTACTGATATATTGTGTCAAGCAGCAGAAGGCTTACACTTCAGTCTTGATGATGTTTGAATGTATCTCAGCGACGCCATTAACAGCATGGGATCCCACAATGCACAGGTGGGCCATGTTCACCCTCTTGCATCCGTCCTCTTCAATTAAAGACATTTTCCTCAGCTTGTCCATGTTGTTTGGATAGAGAGCTGCAATTTTCTGTGGAAACAGAATAGACTGACATTTCCAGCTCATGAATCATGAATATAGTTTGTTGTTATCAGACAAGGTTGTCCCTTTTCTTTATGCAAAACTAGAGTATAGAATGAAATACAGAAAGAAAAGCTCTGACAGCTGGATGGTTTGTCTGGTTTCTTGACTAACAGTCTGAGTCCGGCATACATACGTCCAGGTGAGCTTGGTTGATTTGGTAGATGATCTGTAGGTGTCTGGGAAGGAGATTCTCCAGCAGCTCCACAGGCCAGCGCTCCAGAGCTTCAGGGAGGACTGTGTGGTTGGTGTAGGCAAAGGTGCGTCTCGTGAGGTCCCAGGCCTGCAAATGAAGATGGAGATGGAGATTATTCTTTAGTATTTAATTACGCACTATGCCAAGTCAAAATCTTTTCTCCATTCTTGCTATCATCTCTTTTTCCAATCTATAAACAGCCTCCAGCTTCTTGACATTTCTTTCTTATGGGGCAGTCAACTTCGTCTGCTGTGCTTAAACATTATGCAATGCTGAAATGCTTGTTTCTCACTTGCCCTTAGCTGTTCATGGTTTCCTAAGTCAAGTCTGTTACGGCTGTTGTAAGTCACTTTCTACCAACCGTGTCCCAGTCAAGTTTCTCAATGTCCACAAAGATTCTCATCAGCTCGGGGATAGCCATGGCTGGATGTGTATCATTTAGCTGGATGGCAACCTGTAAAACACGGCATCCTGTATTTAGATGGTGGCTTCCTTCCTGTTGACTTCCTATTTCTGTATTTATAATCTCTTTGAATTAAAGAAACATTTCATAAATGTTACAAACCACAACAACACTATACAGTTTAAATGCATTTTTGTTTTCAGGAAATTATGCCTTTAATATGCTTGATGAATATCATTTTTTTATATCTTTCTTGCAGATCTCAGTTTTGCTTAACTCTTCTGTGAAAACAGGACCTTATTGTTTGTGCAAGCTACAGGCACCCTGAGTGAAAAAAAAACTGGTTGGTTTGGACACTGCCACATAGGATTGTGTGGAGAGAACAAAAAGCAGAAGAAAAGAAAATCTAGAAGTAATTTGCACTTTGCTACTTGAGGAAGCATTTATTAGAAGATGTTAGGGCTTACTTTGTCTGGGAAGCTCTCAAAGGAGGTGCGACCGGGTGTGCCCTTCTTAGTGGTCTTGAAGCGGCGGATGATGTCTTGGAGTGTGGCTGCCACAACAAAGTATTCCTGCTTCAGACGAAGTTCTTTTCCTTCAAAGAACTACAAGATGAGAACAAGTAGGGAGGAAGGACATCAATGATTGTCAAGAGTACCGCATAAAATATGCACGTTGGGAAAAAACCTGTCTCATATTGTGGAGAAGGACATGATTCTATACACTTCATGCATACAAATACAGAGGGGTGTCCAAGTAAAATATCATTTCCACTGATAAACTTACATTGTCATTTGGGTAGAGCACACGGGAGATGTTCTCTGCCAGATTTCTGTCCAGAACGGCCTGGATGTAATCTCCCACATTAACTACAAACCAAAAAAATACTACATATTAAAATGATTGAAATTTAAATTAAACCATAAAATGTTCAGGAGAGGAAGTAGCTGCTTCATTTGAGCCTTTTTGCAATGCATACATCTTGTTGCATATTCTCAGTATTGCAGCACTTTGAGTTTTGTAAAGTTTATCTGTTGAAAACCAAAAAGGAAATGCTGAGACTGTGTTGCAAAAGTGTATTTTTTAACATTATCAAGAGCACCAAGCATCAACTGACTCCTTGGATCCAGATGGATATGCAAATAAGAGTGACATTTTCTTGACAACAAAAAAACGATGTCCCACAGCTCTTCCTGTTTCAATATGATTTTGGGAAGGCACTTGTGAAGATAAGATGCATACTTTTCCTTATCTTGCAGTTGTAAAGAATCTTATCAAAACCTCCTAGATCCAGGCCTGGATCGACTCCCAAAGTGAACCATTTCTAAGCTAGGCTTCGCCCCACCACTGGTAAAATTTTCAACCAAATCTGTTCAAAATTTTTTTTTTCTGTAATTCTGCTAACTCACAGAAAAACTGAGCCAATCACATAACCAGAGGTAATAAAATTCAGCACTCACAGTCTTTCAAGTTAAAGTCATTGGGGGCACGGGCAGACCACAGCCTCATGGTGTTTACAGTGTTGTTCATGTAGCCAGGAATGGGTGTGTCATACGGCATCGCCAAAACCACCTGCAAGAAAAGATTTTTCCCAAAAATCTTAGCAAATAATTTTTTTTAGATGTCCTTTTTTAAAATACGGTTTTAAATCATGTTTAGATGATGTTTTGCTTAAATGTATCTCCTTTTGTTGTTCAAAATCATCTTTCCTTATTAATGCTGCTCATATATACCTCTACATAATAAAAGTAACTAAATTACCCCTCTTTTACTTCTTCTGTAATTCGATATCAGTACCTGAGTGTCAACCCATTTTGGGCCATCTCTCGTCTCCTCCACTCGGCCATAGAAGTGAACAGGCAGCATGTATTCAGGGCGAGCCTTCTCCCAGGGGTTTCCATGCCTCAGCCAGTCATCTGCCTCCTCCACCTACAGCAAGACAGAACAGGGCAAAGAGAAGTTCGAGCTCAAGGTCAAAAGAGTCATTGAATAAGACAAAATCTCAAATCAAGCCCACATTTAGACTTGATTTTGCGTTTACTTTTACTAGCAGCAGAGATTTCACATGCAGGTTCATCCAGATTACATATTTCTAGGCAAGTGTTCAGAAGTCCATGTTTACACAGAGGGTTTGAACTTCAAATAAGTGTCAGAGTTTCATTCAATAGGGCAAAATCCTTTAGTTTTGGGATCTCTTATCACAAGATTCAGTGTTTTGTTTATTTACAACCAACCTACTGGCTGGCTTCTTGCATCACTCCAGCAGTGCTAAATGGGAGTGACCACATGTTTCTTTTAATGAGTAACTTAAAGAGTATTCTGACCCACTTAATTTCTACTTTGGCCCCAGTCAACTTTGAGAAGAGAATCCCCATTTTCAAAGTAAAGGATAAGAGAGGAACTATAAGCTCTATTAAGACAGAAGCTTTATGACTTTAATCAAAATAAAGCTTACAATATTGTATTAGATGTTTTTTTTTACATTAAATATGAAGTTACCTGCCAGCCATCTCTTATCTTCTGGTTAAAGATCCCATATTCATATCGAATTCCATAACCATACGCTGCAAGACCCAAAGTGGCCATTGAATCCAAGAAACATGCTGTGTGCAGAAAGAGTTAGACATTAAATCAGAAATATAAAAACCCTTTAGTGCTGAAATTAGAAATGAAATTTGTAGTGCTAGTGAGGTTGCTGCAAGTTCCTTCAACAGGCACACTGAGGAATGTGATGGAAAACTGCCAGAATATCCCAGACATAACAGAGTATTGTTGTAGTGGAGATAAGCCGTTTGCCTGCAAAATGATTTGTCTTTGACTCATTTGCTGAGTTTCAGGACACACCTTTTTATGTTTCGATTGTCAGGTTATAAGGAGAATTTTCTGTTATCCTACTTTTCCTGTAACTTAGGACTCCCAGAGGAGAGGGCGCACAATACAACCTTTTCATCTCCCTCTCGATCGCCTTTAAACATGTGCGGCATTTTACCTGCCAGTCGGCCCAGACCTCCATTCCCCAGTCCCGCATCCTCCTCCATCTCCTCCAGCTCCTCCATGTCCAGGCCAAGCTGGCAAAAAATATATATATATCAGCATGGTCATTATGTGTGCTCAACTTGTGCAACTGTGCTTGCTGCTGAAGTTGCTGCAATAAACTAGACCTGGTAGATGGCCTCATCACAGGCGTTCTGCAGCCCAAGGTTGATCATTGTGTTTTGGAGCGTCCTGCCCATGTAGAACTCCAGAGACAGATAATACACCCTCTGACCAGGGGGGGAGAAGAGAAACAGAAACTGTAGTTATTTACGAATACTACATATTTGAATCAAACATCAGGTAAAACAACAATATTTGTGCGATTGTCGCTTAAAAAAGTGCAGAAATGAACAGGAGGGCTGAGCAAGTGGACGAAAGTGGAACAAGCATAGCATAAGAACAGTGGCTCATTGTAAGGTGGAAAGTTTTATGCAACGAAAACTACTTCCTATTAGAGAAAGGAAACGTGCGGAAGGACATGTCGTTACAAGTAAGTGCAGGTTTTCCCTTTAAAACACCGGAATCGCACTCTGCACACATGGATATTTTTGAGCTTTGAGAATGAGACTCAGATTTGGTGCACTTTAACTGTGTTTGGCAGTGTAGCTCCAGGGCGTCACTAAAGCCCTCTGATCTTTACCTTTGGGTCTGCTTCATAGTAAAACTGCTGCGTTCTGATCCATCTCCCCACCAGGTGATCTCTCACGGTGTGGGCCAGGGCAAAGTAATAATCCCTGGGTGTTGCAATGTTTCTGTCTTTAACCAGGGTAAAGTGCAGATGACGATTGAAGCCCTTCTTCAGCTCTGCCACGTTCTCCACTCCCACGATCCCCCTGATGCTGATCTGCTTGCGCTTCTCCTGGTCGGTGAGAGGTGTCGCCATGGTGGGTGCGCAGGTTCTGCCTGGAGTCCCAGCTGGAAGTGAAGTTAACAGGCGACGGAGTTGCATTTGTCATGCACCAGTCTCCTCCTCACGCTGTTTCTCATTGGTGAGTGCAGGGGGAGGGCGTGTCCCTGCTGACCTGCTGAGCAGAACAGCAGGAAGCGGAGACGCTGCAGATACAGCATGAGTAATTGACAGCTTTTAACATGTCATGATTTCACTTGACAAGTGAACTATCATTGATGGTAATCAAAGGACCTGAAGTAAAAAAAAGAAGCCAGTATATATATTACATGCATGCAAACATTTATGCATATATGCATGCAATTTACTGGTTGCTGCAGCTTGTCAAGAAACATCTACTGTCAAGGTGACTTCCTCATACAAACAGATAGTTCCCAAACTGTGTCTGGCCCCTTTCAGTGGGAGAGGAACGACCAGCTAATATATATTTTTTTCTTTGTAATGTCTCTTTGGAAACTTTTTACTTTTTTTTTGTTTACCTGTACTTTTGAAGGGTTTTACCTACCTAATTAATGAACAGGAAATGTAACGTTTAGACCCTGAAATTTCTTGTCTTATCTTATCTTACAGAAGCAGTTTCAATGCCCCCCTACCTTCTGATCTACACAGGACCAGTCAAAAGTTTGGATGGATGAGCCTTCACTATTTTTGGAATCAAAGTCAAGTCATCCAACCAATTTATTCAGGCAATTTGAAGAAGAGAAGAAGAAGAGATACTAAATAGAAATATCTGATCAAATTATCACACGTCTTTTTTTTTAATATCATTTGTTGTCCTATATGGGGATATGTTCATATCTTCTCAGTGCGGGCTTTAAAAGAGGTATGTATTTATCCCCAATGGGGAAATTACACAATTTTTCTTCACACACTAATGATGACACACATGTTGACATGCAGTTATGGTCATGTGTTCACACAAACATGCAATTGATGAGAGGAGAAACAAGGCAGCTGTTTTAGAGCTGCCAAGGAGTACTCTGGAGATTCAGTCCCTTGCTCAAGGGCACCTCGGCAGGTTAAGTCGACTCCTCTCTGAGCCTCCAGTGCACCTTGTGTGGGTCCGTGGTGGGTCTTGAATTGGCCTCTGATCTCCAATCTTTGTCCTCCACAGGCGAGTTTCAAGCCAGGGCCACTGTGCTGCCTTCTGGGTCCCAACCAGTCACCAACAGACTGAGCCACTGCTGCCTCAATTTAATTATTACATCAGCACCTGGGGAGTGTCCCTGTAGCATACTAATTTACACGTTTGCCTTACAAGTGAAAGGTCCTTGGTTCAGTTCTAGGTGGGGACATAAGCCCCTCTGACCATGGAGGGCTGTGTCAGGAAGGGCATCCAGCATAAAACCTCTGCCAGATTTCTATGGAGACCCCTTGGGGAAAATACAAGGGAGCAGCCAAAGGTACATTTTTATCCATCAGCACCTGGGATTCCTAGAGCATCTCCCACTTCAGCATGAAGCTCAACATTCCCCAGCTTCCAAGATCAAATCAGATCAGGCATGCTCCAGGTGGTATGGCCATAAGAAAATGGATGGATGGACTGAATCAGACAAACATTCAGGCTCACATTCACAGCTATGGCCAATTTAGAATCAGCAGTTAACCTAATGAGTATGTCTTTAGAAGGAAGCCGAAGTAGCTGAGAGAATCCATGAAGGCACAGGAATAGCATGAAAACTTCACACAGGAAGGTCCCAGGCAGCCAGTGGATTCAAATCCACAACCTTCTTGCTGTGAGGCAAAAATACTAACCACTGCACCACTTCTGTACTGCCTAATTATGACACTAGTTATTTAGAGATAAAACATTACAAATAATGGGAAACTTTTCGTTTCAGGCTTGCAAAAGCCCCTCCCACTATTGGGGCCATGGGAAGTTAGTCCAACGTTCCCCATTAAGACACCCCTGAATAAAGCAGTCAAATGTAGCGTAAAAAATATAAAGTAGCATAAAATGTAATTCATTCATTTATGTAGCCTAAAGTATAAGTTCATCAGAATTGATCTTAAGAATAACACTTGGAAGTTAAGTCATATGTATGAGTTTCATGTCAATTCCTGTTTTCACTTCTCGTCTGTAACTCTAGGGTTTTACTTAGTCTTTGCCTTTTTCCCTCCTTGTGATTGCTCCACCCTAATTGGTTCCACCTGTTACTCCTCTCTTTATCAGCACCTCATGTGCCTTTCATTCCCTCTCAGTCTCTTTGCCCACACGTTTGCTTACAATTAGTTATCTCCTTGTTGCTGTCATTCGGCTTTCTTGATGTGCACATTCCTTTGTTTATTCCCGATTATCCAGCTTTTTCTCTGTGCTTTTCCTTGTTGGCATTATTGTCTTGCATCAGCATACTGTACATTTAAATCTTTCTTTCTGTTTATTATAAGTGCCTCCACAGTCCTGCATTTGGGTCCTCATTTGGACTACACACAACAATAACACCTTGTTGACACCTATTTATTGAATATTCACACATACAGAAAACACAGAGACTCATATTATACTTCAAATCATCATAATAATAGCAGTAATGTGGTAATGATAGACATTAGAATAATCTTAGTAACCATACTCTGATAAAATCATAGTAATACATTGATAAAATTCTCCACAGAGATATTTCAGGTTCACTGTAAATAATACTGAGGATGACATTCCACCTCGGATCTAATGGGGCAAAAAAATCACTTTGTAGTTGAAGTGAGGTTATAATGCAGGCAAAACGCACACACACACACACACACACACACATACTTATGTATGTACATTTGGAGATATAACACCCAGTGTCGCCCAGCGACTGTGTGTATTCCTTTTAAGAAATATTTTCCATATTTGGCGAGGCTTTACAGTAGACTTAAATCATCTCCGGGTTAATTTAATATTGTATAAGTATATTTGGCTGGTTTAGATATAATAAATGTTACAATCACACACTTTAATGTCAGCACCCCATGTGCTCATGTCAGAAACACAGATTCAGGTCATTTTTTTAATCAAAGAAGTTCACATATTCTCACAGAATATTTAGACGTGTGAGCAATCTCACACTGGACATATGGAAAATGTCTTTAATGAGCTATTTTGCTGAATTAAAGCCACATTGTTCATGTGTCCCGGATTCTGAGGTTATGTAATGCTTTGATAATGGCTGCACTTGTCTGTGTATGAGTCAAAAGAAGCTCTTGGTGCTCAGTGACCCACTGCTGAATGTGCTATTTTCCAATATAATAATTATGGCTGAACAAAGGGCTTACCTTGAAAAACAGCCAGTTAAATGTTGAATAAATCAAAGCTTGAATTCAGCCTTGCAGCGAAGGCTGTGTGCAACTTGCTTAATGTTGCACTCCGTGCACATGCACATACACTGTCATATTGGAAATTATATTTACTTTGTGCAGTCATTTTAGTGGTGCCACATGATTTACAATCACTACAATTACAGAAGAGGAGAAAGGAAAAAGTATTGGACCTGACTGTGATTTTCTCTTGAATACTGTGGCTATACCAGTAGCAAACATGACTATTGTTTAATTCTGCCCTTTTACAATATAAAAATATGTAGCAGCAGGTGAAGTCAGGCATCACAGATGTTACAGTTGACTCTGCTGAAGCAATGAATCTAGTTTGTAGCAAAGTTTCATAAATCTTTTGGGTACTGAAGAGGGGGAAAAGGCACACCCATGAAGCTCAAACACAGGATAGCACCTTATGTATATGCTAGACATGTGCTGTATGTTTCAGGGCTACGATGCTTGGGGAAAATTTAGAGGCAACCTGAATGGGCAGCAGTTCCCTCAAATTCTACATTTCATTCTACATTTTGACGTAAGCATCGACTGGCAGTGTCCATCAGTTGGTCGATCTCTTTAGCCTAGATACATTCACATTCCTCTCAGGATCATTTATCCTCTGGTGCAAATTATTAGGCACACTGAGCAAAAACTAAAGCAGAGCCCTGCAACTGTTTTAAAGAGTTATTCATTCACCTTAATGATCATTTTGGAGGCCAAAGTTTATAGTGTTATTGAATTGTATCATGCTTCTACCTTCATTATTGTAAATAGTTGGAAAAATAACAGAAACACTTGGCATTATAAACATAATGTAATTGTTTGAACCTTTAAAGTACAGTACTGACAAAAGTGGGTTCTGCATTAATATCTGTTCCTATGCTGATGAAGGATTAGGTGTAAAAGTCTAGTTTTAGGATCATTTACATTTTCCTCACAGTAAGCATTTTCCAAAATACAGTCGTTTTTAATCGAATCATCACAAGATAGGAAATATTAAATCTCTTTTTGCAGGACTTATGAGAATTTGGAGCCAGCAAAGCAGTGCCAGTGGGAAAGTGGTTATTTTTCCCACAGGTTTATCCAACCATGATCTGTATTGATACCCAGTGAAATATGGTGATTACTTAACTTTTCATCAGCTATTGTCGCTGTCAAATGTATTACATTTTTGACCAAATAAATACAAATTGACATTCACATCAACCTTGTCTGGGCTTTTTTAGTGCTTATTAGGAAATGTTAGCACATTTGAGCTACACTAAATAAGTTCTAACATTATTCCTGCTAAACACTGTATTTTGCATGGCTTAATCTTGTGTAAATCGAACTGTTGGTGTCACGTTGCGGAGAAGGCTGTTTGCTCAAATGTGATGCCACAAAAACATCCCAGTGTCTCCTCTCATTGCTTTTTAAAGAAAACAAAACCGGGAAGCCTCTTCAGCACAAGAACAAACTCTGAAATTTTCAAAGTCACACAAAGTTTCTGTCTTTCTGTAATAACTACATATCAACTGAAGGAACAATGAAGATTTTTCATTGAAAAACTCTGAACATCAATAACTTATTTAGTTATACACGTCTTTGCAATAGATCATTTCAATAACAATATTACAAAACTACCAGTACTCAGTCACCTACAGTAAAAAAAAAGAAGCCAGAACTAAGCGAGCTGCTGTAGCACCTTATTCAAACATCTTATTTAACCAACTCACTTCTATATGATACATTAATCCCAAAAAAACCCCCCTCGTTCCTGTTTAGAGAGCTGCACTGCAGGGAAAGGCCTCGCTTCCAGGAGCATTTCAGGTTATATGTCAATGCTGTCATTTTTCTTTTTTTTATACAAACAATACAGAAGGTTCACACAAGCTAAGCCACTAAGAAAAGCGTTTCATTTACATGGATGAGGATATGACGATGACAAGGCTGAGAGTCAGACTGATGACCCATCTCAACCACACTTTCAAGCAACTGACCTCTCATTCACCCCTCGGTGTTTTAAATAGTGTAAAGATGTTCATGAGGAGTAAAACATATATTTTTGAAAAAGAGAGGAATGAACATGAAAATGGGATATATTGAACTGTATGTGGATGGTATGATGGGGGCTCTTTTTTCATACAAACTCATTTACAAAACTACCTTCTTCTTTTAAAAGAAGAATTGGAGATTTTGGGAAATATTTGTTTCAAGTTTGATACCACTTTTTTGGCTGCCCACTAAATATGAAGCTACATCTAACAGTCCCTTAGTTTAGCTTTGTATAACGACTGGAAAAAAGGGGAAATAGCGAGCCAGACTCTTCCCTTGAGAAAATCTAAATCTAAATATAAAATAACTCAACAAATAATTGTTCAATTTTACTGGTCAAAAGTTGATGCACATGTTAGCTTTTCCCATTTGTTTTCAGTCTTCATGATAAGCTATGCTCAGCTGGGCTCCATAGAGTGACATCAATCTTCTCATCCAAATCCACGTCTCAGAAAAAACAGAGTATATTTCCCAAAATGTCAAACTATTCATTTAAGTGAACACTGCTAGCTGGAAAATTAGCAGGATTTCATCTTTTTCATCCTAAAGCACCGTCTATGTTGACAGTGTCCTGCAGATGGTCCATGAGTCCAGGGTTTAGGCATGATAAAGGCATGGCTCAGCACTGGATGTGACTTCTTCCAGAGCGCTTGGGGTCAGTTGATCAGGAACACAAGAAAAGGGGAAGGGAAGAGGGTTGTGGGAGAGTTATTGACTGGCAGGATGGACCTTTAGAAATGCTGGAGAGGTTTTCCCAAATCAGGTTGAGTCTTCAGCACACTGAACCAGTTGGATCGACCTCTCCAGGAGTGTAGAAATCAGGGATAGGTAAACCAGTGTGCAGTGTGACCTGAAGAGAAACACATTTACATAAAAATGGGTAAATGAATTAAGGTAAATACAATATAAGGACAAAAGTATTGAGACACCTACACATTACACCTATAGGAGCTTTTATGACATCCCATTCCAAACTCATAGGCATCAATATGGCATTTGCAGCTATAATGGCTTCTACCCTTTTGGGAAGGTTTTCTACAAGATTTTGGAGCATGTCTATGGAAGTTTTTGCCCATTCATGTAGAATGGCATTTGTAAGGTCTGACAGTGATTTTGAAAGAGAGGGCCTAGCTCACAGTCTTTGTTCTACTTCATCCCAAAGGTGTTGAATCAGGACTCTGTGCAGGCCCGTCAAGTTCTCATTCAACCATGCCTTTATGGACCCTGCTTTGCACACTGGGTCACAGTCATGTTGAAACAGAAAAGGGCGTTCCCCAAACTACTTCTTCTTCTTTCGGCTGTTCCCGTTAGGGGTCGCCACAGCGGATCAGCTGCCTCCATCTCATCCTATCCCTTGCATCCTCTTCCCTCACACCAACCCGCTGCATGTCCTCCTTCACTAACTCCATGAATCTTCTCTGTGGTCTTCCTCTTCTCCTCCTGCCTGGCAGCTCCATCTTCAACATCCTTTGTCCAATATATCCACTATTTCTCCTCTGAACATGTCCAAACCATCTCAGCCTTGCCTCTCTGACTTTGTCTCCAAACTTCTCAACATGAGCTG
>VUQH01044663.1:10658-54743 GCA_015106775.1 Etroplus canarensis | reverse complement strand
ACAAAATGATGGTCCAACTAAATGCAAACCCGATGGGATGGCATGTAGCTGCAGGATGCTGTGGTAGCCATGCTAGGTCAGAGTGCCTTCAATTTTGAATAAATCCCCAACAGTGTCACCAGCAAAGCACCGTCACACCTCCTCCTCCTCGCTTTACGGTGGGAACCATGAATGTAGAGACCAACTGTTCACCTTTTCTGTGTTGCACAAAGACAGGGCGAGTGGAACCAATGATCTCAAATTTGGGCTCATCAGACCAAAGCACAGATTTCCACTGGGCTAATGTCCATTCCTTGTGTTTCTTGGCCCAAACAAATCTCTTCTGCTTGTTGCTTTTCCTCAGTAGAGGTTTTTTAGCACCTATTTGACCATAAAGGCCTGAGTTGCACATTCTCCTCTGAACAGTTGATGTAGAGATGTGTCTGCTGCTAGAACCCTGTGTGGCCCTTAACTGGGCTCTGATCTGAGGTGCTGTTAACTTGTGACTTCGTAGGCTGGTGACTCGGATGAACTTATCCTCAGCAGCAGAGGTGACTCTTGGTCTTCCTTTCCTGGGGCAGTCCTCATTTGAGCCAGTTTCGTCATAGCGCTTGATGGTTTTTGCAAGTGCACGTGGGGACACATTCAAAGTTTTTGCAATTTTCCGGACTGACCGACCTTCATCTCTTAAAGTAATGATGGATTGTCATTTCTCTTTACTTAGCTGATTGGTTCTTGCCATAATAGGAATTCTAACAGTTGTCAAATAGAGCTGTCAGCTGTGTACCAACCTGATTTTTGCACAATACAACTGATGGTCCCAACCCCATTAATGCAAGAAATTCTCCAAATTAACCCTGACAAGGCACACCTGTAAAGTGAAAACCATTTCAGGTGACTACCTAATGAAGCTCATCAAGAGAGTGTGCAAAGCAGTAATCAAAGCAAAGGGTGGCTATTTTGAAAAATCTGAAATATAAAACATGTTTTGAGTTATTTCACATTTTTTTCTTCACTCCATATGTGTTCATTCATAGTTTTGATGGCTTCGGGGAGAATCTACAATGTAAATAGTCATGAAAATAAACAAAAATCATTAAATGAGAAGGTGTGTCTAAACTTTTGACTGGTAGTGTATATGCTAGCGTACTGCTGACATTTACAACGTGAAACCCATTTATACCACTACCCTTAAACGCACTACATACGCAATTATTCGGCAGCTGTGTGGGAAACATGCTCAGTTCGACTGGATCAGGTCAAGTACTTCTACAAACAGCACTATGCATTGGGGTATGTTTGATACATGTTATACATATGTTAAAAACATGTAACTCAAAGGATATTAATATGTTTTGGGTACCTCCATGTATTCTGACATATGCATTAAGTACCTGCAAAATATGGTCCTTGTATGTGGAACGTAAGAGCCATGTGTGGTGGAGGTTTTGTGCATGCTCAGAACTTTCCCACAACCTTGCAGTACTACCTCGTAGACTGGCGTAATTATGGATGCTCTTAACACATGCAAAATGAAATTGACATACATTCAGTTTTTTTCCTATGTCGGCATATGCTGGTTAAATCGTCATGGTGTGACAGGGGCTTTATTAAGAGTTTAGGCTAGACCTGCAGCATTTATTTATTTTAGCATTATATCTGATCATTGCTATCTGTTTTACTTTCCACTGTCTTCTTTCGTCTTCTTTCTTTGTCTTCTTTGTTCTTCTTTTTCTTCTTCTTCTTCTTCTTCTAATCACTCTCAAAAGAATAACTCTCCCCTTTTTTTTGAGTGGCTTTTGTTTTTGTTGTTGTTGTTTGGCATGTTTAAAGAGAATCATGAAAACTACCTACAAGGAGTGAGTGGAGTCAGGTGTGGCGCCCCTAGGGGGGTCAGGTCTCTCCTAAAATCACTGTAAACTTTGCACACTGTCATTGATGTAGTTGAAGGTTTGTCAGCCCTTTTCCGGAGTCCCCCACTGGCCTGGGGCCCCAAGCAGTTGCCTGCCTTGTCTGCTGGCAAGCGATGCCTCTGCCAGAAGCCAACGGCTGATGTCAGCGTAACTATGCAAATAAAAACTAGAAATACTACTACAAATAACTAGGTATACAATCTATATATATATATTACTATGTAAAGAACAAACTGCAATTATTACTGTGTAATAACGATGCATATTCTGATTTATGACCGTAGTCACTCCTGCCCATTATGCTGTATAGCTCCTCCCATTAAGCACTGGACGTACACCTTCTGCAGAGTTAGGGTTTCCACATTTTTCTCCCTGATATATTCTCTACTGATACTTATGTATACTGAACAGAGTGCCTGTAACACAAGTAATCCCCCACCTGGGGATTAATAAAGTATTCTGATTCTGATTCTGATGTTCATCTTTTATATACAGTCTATTAGAATGAGCTCAGACTTTCTGACACTGATGTTACTGCTGACAGTTAAAAGCCATCAACAGAAACATCTCTAGAAGCGTAGCGATGTGTTTGTCTAAGGCTGAGGACCTTGTTACCTTCCTAGTTATGAGCACAATGTACTCAGAGTGTTAAAACAATGCCTTCCTGTGACACTTTTTGCTCACTACTGTTTTGTTTTTGTTTCTCTGATTTGTTTACTTGAGCTTCATTTAATGCACACACTAAAACAGCAGCAGCCTTTTTCAACGCTGAATGCTGTGAAATTACAACTAAAATAGCTGATGATCATGTCTGACACGTTTTTCTAAGTAAGCCAAAAGAGCTTGGACCCATTTTTCCTTGGGGACTTCAAACGCTAAGCTTTATAAGGAAGACTGTAGAACACCTAAAGTGTTTGTTACACCCATGGGTTCTTATGGGTTAAGGGGCAACCCCATTTTCTAAAATACAGCTTTCTCATATCAGACAAATACTTGTAACAGAGAGGAATTGTGTGTGTTTCTTTGCTGTGATTACACCTTGACCAGTTTTCGTGTTTGGACAGTAAAATGTGTAGCTTTAACTGCTCCCATCTCTAAAGATAAAAGACAGATGGAAGAAAGAGCTTTTGGCTGAAACAGACAACAAGCTGTGTCCATGCTTTGCAGTGTAATATATCACTCACAGTATGAAGGGATGCTCACTGTGCAAATATTTTTCCTTTATGTTACTGTGCTTCCGTCTGCACTCGGTTCTCTGCTCCTTTCTCATTTGGGTTTGCATTACAATTTTTGCTTTTACGACTGGCAAAGAGAGAAACCAGAATGAGTTCAGACAGGAGAGAGATGAGGTGAGTCTGATCCGACAAATAAAACCTGATTGGATCTGTAGTTGGCGGCATGACAGAAGGCTGCCTCTTTTAACCCCAATTCTGGACCTCAGTCCTCATTTCAGTTTTGACGAGCCACAGCTTATTCACAAGGTGGCCACAGGCAGATTTGTTTTTCTTTTGCTATACCCGTGTCACTTTGTGTTATTAGAAATAAGGTGGAACATCTACAGAAGGCACAGAGATAGAGGACATGCAACTGAAGTCAAGAGGCAGCCTAAATAAATGTATCATCATCATAGTCCCAATAATTCTTCTTTGTATGAATCTGATGGTTTACAACTTATAGATAAATTAACACTGAATGTTACTAAGGCACAACTAAGGTTAGTAGTCATAACTAGGCCTGACAAATTAGTATGCAAATGCTAGGCATCTAAATTGTTTGGAATATCTTGTCCATCCATCTGATTCTAATCTAGTTTAACTTTTATAGACATAAGAGATGAATATGTTTTTTCCAAGTTAAGCATCAAAATCATTAAGAGGATTAATATTTTATTGCTGGAGATAACAGCAATACACAAATAATTGTAGTCTTCCATCAATTAAATAATAATAATACCAGGGTTTGGCATCAGACACACATCACTTCAGTTACTTTGTATCAGCAGCAACACTATTTGGACAAAAGTACTGGGCCACCTACACAGTACTCCTACAGGAGCTTTAATGACAACCCATTCTAAATTCATAGGCATTAATATGGAGTTGCTCACCAAATCCGTCTTTCACAGTTTGAGCCCAATGAATCTTGGCATCGTTATCTTGGAATATACCTGTGCCATCAGAGAAGAAAAAGTCCATTGATGGAAAAACCTGGGCAATCAGCATATTCAGGTGGTCAGCTGACCTCCTTTTTTGTACACATAATGTTGCTGAACCTGACCCACTGAAGCAACCCCAGATCATAACACTACCCTCGCAGGCTTGTGCGGTAAGCACAAGGCATGATTGGCTGCATCACGTCATCCACCACTCTTATTACCCTGATGTGTCCATCACTCTGGAACAGGGTAAATCCATACTCATCAGACAACATGACATTTTTCCATTGCCCTGGAGTCCAATCTTTACGCTCCTCGCCAAACTCAAGTCATTTTTCTTATTAGCTTCACTTATAGCTACACAGCTGTTTAGTCCCATTGCCATAAGTTCTCTTTGCATTGTGTGTTTGAAAATGCTCTTACTCTCATTATTAAACTTAGCTGTGGGTTCTGATGTTGATATTTATGGTTTGATTACACCAAATGTTTAACTGATCCCCGATTATAATTTGTTTTTATTTGTTTTTCCCAGCCTCCACAGTCCTTCCTTTATGATGATGGTTAATCACAACCAATCCAGGTGTTCATAATGCATTAGACAGTTCTCAAAGGCAGATTGCATTGAAAATGCAATCAGCAAGACTCAGAAAGACTACTGCTGTGATGTTAGGTCCAAAGAATCTTTATATTTAGTTTTTGAAATTGAAAATTAATTAAATCAGAAGTCCAGCCCAGACTTTGGTGTATTACTGATTTGTACCACAAGATGGTGCAGCGAATCTGTGTTGCGTCAAGTCTTGAGTGTCCCCTGGTTTGCGCATTCGCCTTACAAATGAAAGGTCCCTGGTTCATTTCCAGGTTTGACACAAGCCCCTCTCACCATGGAGGGCTGCGTCAGGAAGGGCATCTGGCGTAAAACCTCTGCCAAATTGCCAATGCATATTAGTTTGCTGTGGCAATCCCTTGGTGGAGAATACCAGGAAGCAGCTGAAGGTGGAGAGGCCAATGAATGTAGAAAACATGGACAACCTGGCAGCTTCCCAAAACCCAAGCCATCGCTATCGCCCCCTGTTGCCTGGCTGCAGTATAGGTCCTAAGTCCCGCCCCCTCCATGTTAGCAGATGGGAGGAGGTCAAATTAAAATAAAACAGTTCTCCTCAGATAAAATTTTCTAAGCGATGGTTTCTCCATTTTAGGTGGTTACTATCAGGTTTATTTAGGTCCAAAAGGTCTCCTTTTTCACAAGTTCTTCTTCTTCTTCCTCCTCTTCTTGTAAATTTTATTGGCGGTTGGCAAACAGAGTGCATTACCGCCACCAACTAGTATCCCGTCCACCCGTATCATCCCTGCGCAGGGCCCGCGACCCCGTCATCAGCCAAGGCCAAGGGCCCTGTACAGTCTGTTCTCCTTCTTCCTCTCCTCACTATTGCTCTCAGTTTTCTTTCCTTTATTTTGAATTATTGATTTGAAGGTTTAAAATTGGGAGGGAACCTCATGATTGACAGCTCTGACTGCCAATACGACTGATGTCTGTCCAGAGACATGATCTACCTCACGTCCCATAAGGTGTGTGGACAAAAGTTAAATACGTTGACTTCACCCCAAATCACTACTGTGCATACTCTGGTTTCAAAATTGAAATATGGCAGCTCGCACAAATGGAAAATTTTGGATTCACTTTTGTACAATGGGAGGAAGTGGAGACATGTAAGTCCATTTTTTTTCAGTCTTTGGGAGTGAGAAAAAGGCAATATGTAATATAAATACTGTAAACAAGTTATAGGCATAAAAGAGAATCAGATTTATAAATCAGTTTTCTTATCCTGTTTGGACTGGAACCTATCTCAGCTGTCATAGGATGAGAGGCAGAGTGCACCTGAACAGGTTTCCAGGCAACTAAAACAGAGGCACATCTATGGCACATTCAAAATCTCCAATTAACCTAATAAGCATCTCTTTGTACTGTGGGAAAACAAATTCCACAGAAAAGTCCCAGCTTACCTGGAAGTTTGAGCCCAGAACCTTCTTGCATTAATTCAAGAGTGCTAACCACTGCACCATCTTGATCTCAGGCCAACCTTTTCATTTTCTTATTTTTTTAATATTGGAGCAACTGCAAAAATGATTTCTGATAAAAAACAGTGTCACCTACTGGTGAAATTTGTAGTGAAATTTGACACTTTTAACCCAGTTTTAGTAATTATAGCATCTCCATAGTTTTTTCTTTTTTGTCCTTGATCCAGAACAATAATTTGACCCTTTTGAAATAGTAATATCTTTTCCATGACCATAGGATATGTCTTGAAATGGTTGTTTAACAAATGAGAAGCTACTCTTTGCATCAGTTACGATTAAATAACCTGTTTCCAGAAGGCTCTTACCTCTTTGCTGAGTTAAATCCAGGTGACGACTTTTGGCCAGGTAGTGTATATAGTCTGTGGTCAGGAACTTGACAGAAAGGAAGAAAAAATAGCAAACAACAAATGATGGCAAAAAGACGTGACCTGAATGCCACCTCACCTGCCACTCTCATGGATTTCTTCATTCCTTCTAAGAGAAAATATGCTTCTCTGGCATTTCAGAAAAGTCTGCTTGTATCGTTCCAGCCAGTAGAAACAAACAACTAAAAGACCATTCAGTTTGAGGATTTGTTGGGTTTAAGTCAGATTAAATCACATTAAATCACTCCAGTTAATGACTGACATAATTCAAATTTAAGGTTAATTATTTTAGAAAAAATGCAGTAAATTCCAGGAGAAAATCTGCCACACTTTTTATGTAAACTTCATAATATCTCACTGGTAATGGCACAGCAAAAACAGACTTTGCAGTGTGCTTCAGTTGTTACTTTGAATTCTCTTCTTGGTGCTTGCGCACCTTCCACAGCACACTAGTGTTTGGGCATAGGATAGAAGAAGTAATCAGCAATTAACCCTAAACAGATTACAGGAAAAGGTAGTGTGTTGTGTCTGCTTAGGCCTGGAGAAAGCGGTGACAGCCAGAGTGATGTCTCCTATTTTGTTTGATAAAAAAGGCTCCCTGGGATTCAGGTTTCGCTTCATCTCTGTCCACGCACCGTAAAAAGCAAAAGCAATGAGAGGCACAAGGAAGGGCTGGGAGCTAAGAGAAGGGAAAATAAATGTCCATTTGTCATGTATTTTCAAAAGAACTTTCTCATCTTATGTTGAAGCCTAAACGTCAACTATGGTGAGGGTAATGTAACAACTGTTTGTGTTGTTAGAAATATTGCAGATTTTTTAAAAATCTAATTTCAGTTAAATGAAGAAAACAATATGTCACAGTTGAGGGACGATGCAGCAGCGCTCAAATTGGTGCAGAGATTAAAGATCCAGGACTGTGGTCTAATGTGCCCCTCTGCTGAGGTCTTGACTGTCGAGCAGCTGCTGAAAGTGGCTACAGCTCACAATAGGAGCAAAATGCAGATTTTCTGACTTTTTCTCCTTTCTCACTCGCATTGGATAATATTTCATGAAATCAACCAAAATAATATAAAAAAAAGTTGATTATTTAATTCAAATGTTAATTGATGAATAGGTTGACCTTTTAAGGTTGCGGAAATTTTGGTGTGTTTTCATTATTTGATTTATCCATTTTTATTTTGGCAGTTTCAGCCCTCTATACTATGCACAGATGGTAATTAAGCATCTCAGATGCAGATTTACAGTGTGTTCAATAGGCCTAATGTTAGGTAATGATACCCAACTTTATCTAACAGACTTTTTGTGCACAGAAAACATGGCCTAACAGAACCTAATGCTCCAAAGGGGAGGTGTGCTGCCAACATTCAATATAGCTGATAAAGACAGAACTTTTTTTAGTGTAGCAATTGCAAAGTGTAGCCTTTTCCAAGGCATACTTTCTGACCTGGACACAGTCATGTATGGACATTCATAAATGCAGTTTTATATCACAATAAGCATGTTTAGATCACATATTTGTTAAGTATTCATGGAAATAGTGATTTTATGATAGACTTCACCCCAACCCAAGAAAGTACATTGGTGATGATATAGTCCCTCTGCCCCCTGATCTTGGTCTTTGCTCGCTGCAATGTTGTACACAACAGCTAGCAAACACTGTGTTCCAAAGAGAAAATAAAGGTTAAGAAATATGTAGGGGTGCAATTGAATGCTCCCCTGATGTGGTGTCTCAACCTTAAAGAGCCCGTTAATGTTCTTTTGAGAGTCTCCCTCTACTGTATAATAGTGTTTTGCTCCATGTCAGCCTAGTCTAGTCAGGAAAATTCAAATTTAAATTAGCAAATGAGCATAGTTGTTAGGGTTTTCAGGATCAGGACCCAAATGAAAGACTATCAGGCAGACCAAGTGAACAAACAAACAGAAAGAATAAAGTAACCTTTTATTAGGTTGTATGTCTAAGTCCAATCTACAACCAAACAAAAAGCACAGAGGGAAACAAACAGCAAATCTAAGCTCTCCCAGAGTTACAGGGAGCACACTAAAGTGGGTAAACAGATGCTACAACAAAGGACAAAGGGAGGACAGAATGATAAATATGCTGAGAGCTGACTGGGGATGACAATCAGATAAGGAAGAAGACTCAGGTGAGAGTAATTAACAGCTGAACTCAATCAGTGATTGACAGCAGGAAGCAAACAGAGAGGACACAACAGAAACTGAAACTTCAAAGCAAAAAAGGGAAACCAACCTGAGAATAAAGGGAGCAGAATGAGACTACTAGTATTACTACTCATTACTAGAATGCTTAAGAATGAAAGACTCCAGAATACAACAATAACATATAATTATCAAATGAAAATAGTTTCAAATATGTATCTTGGAGCAGAGTTTGCACGAAAAATATCAATAATAAACTCTGAAAGTTATGCCTGGGAATAATGAGAGGAACTAAATCTTCTTTACTCCTCTCTGTTTTCACCACGGCCTAAAGCTCTAAAAAGGTTAGCCCAGTGATTTTTGGTGAAAGCTTTTCAACAGTTGACAAGCTGTTTTACTACATACTTTATGTATACAACAAAGTAGCACTTTAATAAGGTCTAAAAATCATTCTTTGATGCATAGTGGATACAAAGACATGGATATCGTATTTATTTTGCATTTCCAAACTTATTTGTAGCCACAGATTTTATGAAGTTTTTTGGTTGATGAAATACTAATTAGCATATTCTATTTGGTTACAGATCCTTTTGACTTTCTTCGTGGGGACATAAGCCCCTCATGGAGGGTTGTGTCAGGAAGGTCATCCAGCCTAAAACCTCTGCCAGATTACTGCAGATTAATCCGCTGTGGCGACCCCTTGGGGAAAATACAAGGGAACAGCCGAAGGTACTTTCATTTGGTAAGAAGTAGAAGGTACTTTTGGTCGCTCCTTTTTCCCCTGAAGGGGTCACCAAAGAGGCTGAATGTATGTGTGATGTGGATGCCCTTTGAGATACAACCATCCCATTTATCCATTCATCAGGTAAGAAGCAATTTCCTGAATAGTTGCGAGGAAAAGTTCCTGCAGTGGAAACATGAGTTAAATCTCTTGCCGCTTTAACAGCACAGAATCAGAATACTGGTATTGTAGTTTGTTGAAGTAGTTTTTCAGTGTCGCTCTGACACAGGATGTTCCTGATTTTGACAAAATTGCTCAGATAAAAAAAGGCAGTCTGAGAGAATTGTTTAAGGTGCATGTTAAAGGACATAGCTTGATTAAAAGTGACTCTGCAGTTCCTAAGAGCAGTTCTGGAAGCCAAGGTAATGCCATCGAGAATAAGTATGGTCATACATTGTGTTTCAGAAATTCATAGAGTCTAGAAAATACAGGAATGTCACATTTGTGCACACCTGGGGTAATATGGTACAATGAGGTCTTTAGGATATATTGGGGCCTTATTCATTGGTTTACATTTATCATCATGCTAACATGATAACATAATCTGCAGAATCCAGTGCTGTACAGAAGCACAAAGCTGCAGCATGGCTGAAGAATTTTAGTCTTGTCAGTGTAACGGTTTGCCAGTGACCGTGGAGAGAGGACCCACATGCAGGACTAAAGGCAGCAAGACGAGGAAACTTGAAGTGGCCTTTATTTAGCCAAAAGTCCTTTTCACAAACAGAGTTCATAGAATATACCCAGGCTTGGAAACATGGGGGACTGGAATACATACACTGACTGGAGGAGACACCTTCAGAGGAGCAGAGGTGGCAAAAATCAAGGACAGGAAGCAAAACTGAACATAATACACAGAACACAACCTGTATCAAAGTAAAACAGGAAGTGAGAAACAACTGACAATGTAGACACAAGACTGAACTTGACAGAAGACATGGACACAAGAGGAGAAGCTCAAAGACAAACTAAGCACAATGTGACGAAAAGACACACATGGAAAACACAGAAGGCAGGGAAGGAGTGAGAAACATAACTGCTGGAAACAGAACTCTGAGAACAGGAACATAAAGAAAAGCAACACAGAAACTATAGCGATAATGACTGCAGAATCATAAGAGAATGTGAGCCTCAAACATGCAGGTATAAGGAAATGAACATTAACAGAAGTGAGCCAGTAATGGCAGCCTAAAACAAAACAGAACATCAACCTCAAAGCAACTAAAAACCAGAAAAACCAAAGACAGCATAAACAGACAAAATGTGAAAATACAGACAATACAAAGAGACTAGAATGTCAAGGAAGGAGCACAGGGGAGACTGGAATAATAAAAATAAAACATAAAGCACTTAGGAAACTGAACTACAACCAAATCACCATGAAACTGGAATCTAAATATACAAGTAGAAAACCAGAAATAACTTTAACACCCTAGAGACTAATGAAGAACTCAATCCAAAACCCTGACTAAAGGATTCAATAAACCATACTAGACACAGGCAGGGCTAGAACAAAGGCTCAAACAGAGAAAACAATAAACAGAGCATAAAAACCAAGAACTCAAAACCAAAAACCAAACTCACAAAACATACAAAAGTAGAGTACAAAAAACCCAGGACCATGACAGTCAGTTCCTAAAATGCTTTAACACTACCTTCTTTGTACATTTCTTTCTCACTGCATCAGTCACAGACCAAAGTACAACAAAATGATGCTCCTAATTTAATTTTCAATAGGTCCTGATTGAAAAGAGACTGATTGCACACTGTAACTTTTTAGGAAGTCACAATGAAAGTAACAAGAGAAGCAGAAACTTCAGCCACTGTGATTAAAGTAAAGAAACTGATACATAAATGACAGATCAGCTAGTTGAACAGTAAAATAGTATGAAGACGACTGATTGAGGGTCAGCTCCTGGTCATGCACTGGAGTTTGAGAGAAGAAAATGTATTGATGAGGCTCCTGGTGTATGCTGCTCCTGTTTGAGAAAAGGTGTCATTTTAAATTAAAATTTATTTAGAGATAACATACACTGCCAGTGAAATACATACACTTCTCTACACTTTAGGTTTATAATGTTTGAGCAAGTATATTCTTTACAATTTTTTATGACACAGTGTTTGATGAATACATGATATGTTTACACTTGTGGATGTAATTGGAGTCATTGTGGATAAGTTAAAATGCCTAGTGTCAACCATTCAAAGCAAGGGATGGTTCACAAGAGAGGTGAAAAAGAGAGTGCAGGCAGGGTGGAGTGGGTGGAGATGAGTGTCAGGGGTGTTTTGTGACAGAAGGATAGCAGCAAGAGTGAGAAGGATGGTTTACAAATGGTAGTGAGACTTGCTGTGATGTGTGATTTGGAAACTGACAATGATTTAAAAAAATACAGCAGGTGGAGCTGGATGTAGCAGAGTTGAAGACGCTGAGATTTACACTTAGAAATGAATACATCAGAGGGAAACCTCAGGTTGAGCAATTTGGAGACAACTTAAAAGAGCCAAGGTTGAGATTGTCTGGACATGTGGAAAGGAGAGAGATTGTATACACTGGACAAAGGATGTTGAAGCTGAAGGAAAAGAGGAAGACCACAGAAGGAAGTAGTGAAAGGGGACATGTAGAGGACTGGTATGATAGAAGATGATGCAAGGGATAGAGTGAAAAAAAAAAAAAAAAAAAAAAATAAAAAAAAAAAAAAAAAAAAAAAAAAAAAAAAAAAAAAAAAAAAAAAAAAAAAAAAAAAATATATATATATATATATATATATATATATATATATACACATATATATATATACATTTTTTTAAAGAAGTAAGAGTTTCATAGAGTATGCTTTTAAATAAACAGCTTTGAATGCCTGATGATCGGAAAAAAAATTCTGAGCTTATGAATACTTAAACTCTGTCATTATCTGTGTGACATTTGCACACAAAGCTTCATAGGTTGTAATAGTGAGGTCTTAGTCAAGATGTGGCTTATGTGTTTGATCCACCTCTAAATCATTTTCTACTTTTTATTGTGTGCTTTTTTATGGAAACCCAGACTCATTTTCTTTAATCCTCTTCAGCTGTGACTCCCAGAACACCAGGAGGATGTGAATTGTTTGGAGTCCCTTGTCATCATGAAGGTTGATAAGCCTGAATCAATGGAAAGAGTGTTGCTAGAAAATGTTGTTCATTTTCAGAAGAAACGTAAGCTGCAACAGTATAAACACAACTGAATCCCATCTCTAGGAGGAATAAATGAAATATTAGGAAAATAATTTTTATGCAGTAGCTGTTAATGGATGGATTACAGGAAAAAAGTTTCTTGGAGGGTGGTGGCGGCAAGTGAAAACTAATGCAGGTACACAAGAAAGACTGGAATTGTAAAAGGTGCAGTTGGCTATTTCATTCTTTCATCCATCCATTTTTCTAATTCCCCAATTCAAGATTGCAGGTCACCAGTCAGTCACAGGGGTCATTTAAAAAAAGTAAGCAATATGGTCCCAGGAGTCACAGAATTTAAGCTTGATGAGGGTTTATTATCACCAATATTCGCTTTGGAACGACAAAACTGAAGTTTCATTCTTTTTGGCAGGTGATGTGCCAATGAGTGCTGGTGATGGCTCTTATGCATCCTCATGCTGTTCATTTACAGTCCCTAGCAATGCTGCCAGATGTAAAATGTTAAAGAATGATACGAGAGGCTTTGAATTCAGTGAAATGATCGGCACATCTCCAGCAATGAAGCTGTATCGACCATATAGTTCTAGACTGTGTTTTCATACTTTTTATCCTTTAGGATTTTTTCTTTTTGTCCTCAGGCTGTTTTTTTGCTTTATATCGTATTTTCAAGTTCATAGTTCTCAATAAAACAGAAAGAAATGTTGGTTTAGTAATTATTTCAACTCTAATATTCCCCATTTTATAGTTTACCTAAAACAGTATATAGGTTTAATTTCATTTGCATGAAACATTAATGTAAACTTTCTTTTGGCCTGAAAATGTTTTTGTAACATTTTAGTGTGAGTGAGATTCAGGGGCATGTCTAGAGGCCCCATCACCATCAATGCCACTGAACCAGAACTTGGTACTCTTAACCTTACACTGCCCAGCACGACTGGATGAGAGCACTGATAGGACCAGTAGGAATGTAATTTAGTACATTAACTCGAGTAGTTTACTGAAGTTGTACTTTTTACTCCATACTATTTAAGATAAGATAAGCTAAAACTTTATTGACCACACGGCGGGGAAATTTGTGCATTACCATAGCTCGGTACAGACAGCAGAAGAATACAAGGAGTATGCCAATAAAATCAAAAATACAGAATAAATAAGATAATAAGATAATATACTATATACACGGTAGCTGAGGTTCTATGTACAGTTATTAGAAAGCTTTAGTTACTCATTAATTCACAGACACATTTCATAGATCAAACTACCCAGCAATACATAAGTGATTAGAATCATCAATAGCCTCAACATGAATAAATATGGTCCAATAATATAATGTATAACTTGCACATGATTAAGGCACATGAATAGAATTATAATTTTTGGTTAAGTAATATGTATCTTTGGCTGCTCCCTTGTATTTTCCCCAAGGGGTTGCCACAGTGGATTAATCCTCATCAGTAATTTTTCAGAGAATTTATGCAGGATGCCTGTCCCGGTGCAATCCTCCATGTGGGAAGGGTTTATGTCCCCACCAGTCTAAATACTTTTTTCTACTTTTGTCAGGGTTTTGAAATGTGGACTAAAGAGCAGACAGACGCTGATGGATAGTTTAAATAATTCACGAGTATATTTACGAGATGTTGAAAAATGTGCAGAGTTTATTTCCTGAGTCTTCTTAGGCTCAGCACTTCAAGTCCATGGCAGTTTCTGGCAAAGACACTGACAAGCAATCCTCGATTTAGATTGTCCAAAAGGTCTTGGTAGTATCCTTGGGTTAAAGAGTGAAACTAGGTCAGGCAGAGCACTTAACTGGTACCACTGTGTCACACAGGTGTAGGTGGAGCAGCAGAGGAGAGACATTAGGCATCCAAAAGATACAGCAAGTAGTTCAAAAGCTTAAAGATGTGACCTTGCTTACAATACTGATAAGTAGTTAACATTCGAGCAGAGAGTGAAGAGACTGCAGGGCTTAAACAGTGATGGAGATGACAATCGAAAGCAGGTGCGCACACCCAACTCCACCCAGCCACACCTGAAGACTGAAACACATTGCTAGAATACTCTGAATCCATAGCTGCATTTTCCTAATCCATGGCCTCACCAAACTGCTTGGTGTTTATTGTCATAATTGTTTGTCTGTGCTTTTTTCTCCCTTATTAGTTGCCTCACCCCCAAATAAAGCATCACATGACTACCCCTTCCCGAGCCTGGTTCCACGAGGGGTTCCTTCATATTGGAAGGGAGTTTTTTCTCCCCTCTATTACCTACATTATATGGACAAAGGTACTGGGGTACACCTCTTATTAACTGAATTCAGGTATCTCAGTCAGTCCCATTACCACAGATGTATAAAATCAAGCACCTAGCCATGCAGTCTGTCTTTACAAACATTTGAGAAAGAATGGGTCACTCTAGGAGCTCACTGAATTCCAGCATAGTGCTGCAAGAGGATGCCACTGATGCAAAAAGTCAACTGGTGAAATTTCTTTAAGTTGAATTATTGCAAAGTGGAAACATTTAGGAGCCACAACAACTCATCCATCAAGTGGCAGACCACATGAAGTTACAGAGTGGGGTCACCGAGTGCTGAGGCATGTAGATGCATAAAAATCACAATTACTCTGATGACTCAGTAACTGCAGAGTCCTAAACCTCCTCTGGCATTAACATCAGCACAAAAAGTGTGCACCGGGAGCTTCATAGACCATCTGGTATTTTCACTGATTATCAAAGTTAGATTTTAGGGGTGGCATGGAGAACTCATCTCCCCAGTATGTAGAACACAGTAATATTCCCCCCAACAAAAATGTTAAAGAACCAGAGGAAAAACAAACTAACATCACTCAGAGATAAATGTTGCTGATAGGGGAATGCTTTGAACATGGGCAAAAATCATCCTGAATCACATATGAGCCGTTAAAGTTAAGTGGCTCATAAATTAAAATAAATGACTTTATCACTAAGCTGAAAAATTGCTGTATGCACATTTAAGCAGGTTATTTCCCTAAACGTGAGACACCAAAGCAGCAAGAAATCAGGCAGAGCTGCCAACTCGATACACTCTGGACCCAGGCAAATACAAAACGGGACAGAAGAGTCAAGTGTTATTTATAGGGCTGTGTTAAATCTCCCTTGCTGTTTGCTTGTATGCTGGTGCATCTGCATTTTTCTATCAGTACATGTGAAACTGAGTGTTTCACCAAAATTGGACAATAGAATATCGGAAAAACGTTCTCTGGTCTGATGAGTCTCGATTTTGGAATTTAGCGTAAACAACATGAAAGCATTGGTCCATCCTGCAGTGTATCCTTGAGGCTCCTCAGTACCAATAGAGCATCACTTAAATGCCACGGTCTACCTGAGAATTGTTGCAGACCATGTCCATTCCTTTATGATCACAGTGTGCACATCTTCTGATGGCTGCTTCCAGCAGGATAGCACGGAATGTCACAAAGCTCCAATCATCTCAAATTGCTTTCCTGAACATGACAATAAGCTCACTGTACTCGAATGACTTCCACAGTCACTAGATCTCAATCCAACAGAGCACTTTTGCAATGTGGCGGAATGGGAGATTTGCATCATGAATGTGCAGCTGACAAATCTGCAGCGATTATGTGATGCTATCATGCCAGTATGGACCAAAATCTCTGTGGAATGTTTCCAGCACCTTGTTGAATCTATGCTATAAAGCATTAAAGCCATTCAGAAAGTAAAAGGGTGCCCAGCACACCACTAACCTGATGTCCAACCTAATGAAGTGAATGTATTTTGAATCATTACCCGATATCTGATTTTTATGCTCCCTTTTGCATAAATGGTAACATTTCCTAACATTGATGCAGGAAAGTTACAAATTGATGCATAAAACTTCACCAGAACACAGGAAGCGAAGTGTCTGATCTCCAGAATTTCCCGTGGGAACCCCATCAGATCCCTCATGTACAGAGGACAAAATTATCATACAAAAATTATAATTATTAGACATTTGTAACCTCTGGTCCCATGTCCCAGCGACAGTGTAAAATGCTCAGTGAGCACTTAAGCCCTGTCCCAAAAGAAAATCAAATGTTGCTTCATATTTCACTTTGCTCAGTGGGTGATGATGCATAAGCTGCACAATAATGAGGAGGTGTGTGTAAGAGCTTTTTTTCATGACGTGAATAGACCTGAACTGTGACTTAGAAATGAATCACATGTTCACATAAATTAATATGCACAAAATGATGTTTTTGTGGTTGTAGCTACTTGTATTACTCATGAGGAACACAAAGCAACTGACTCTCAATTTTCAGAATTGACCAAAATGATTGGAATCAGCAGAATAACTGAACATTTCCAGTTCTGGTATGAACAATAGCGGCAGTTTAACAAAAGAATAATTTTTGCCTCTCATATTTTTTTCAAGAAGTTATTGTAGCCTGAAGAATTGTGTATTAGTAAAGAAAGAAGATCAAGGTTATAGGAAAGTCTGAACAAAACCACTATAACTGTAGTCTGAGCCCTCAGATTTATCCCGGAAGCCATGAAGTAGTTAAAACCTACATGTAGGAGTAATGAAGGATCATGTGTTTGTCACAGATCGAGCCAAAGATGGATTCTTGCCAAAAGCAGCACTGATCTCCTATATAAATCCATCATACTACTGTGCCACACGCCTGCTGAGTCACACAAATAAAGTATGAATACATCATGGCCTGAAAATCAAATTGCACTGGGAGAAGGTGACACAAACCATAAAGAAGACACAAGACATGATTGTGGTTGGGTTCAGATTTGAAGGTGGGAAAATATAACCGTGTCAGTTTTATTTGTGATTCAGTTTGGCATATTGTATTCAGCCCGTAAAATAAAGACATACCCCGTCTTTGCCTTCCCTCCCCCTATTTTTCTTCCCCTAGGTCCACTGAGCTGAATTTTCAAAGGTCCTCATACATAATCTTTTTGCCTCATTTTGCCACAGATGTGTGGGGTAAAGAAAATAGAAGCTAACAAATCAACATATTTATTCTTCACAGGCTGGGAAGTGGCCAGTTGGTTTTAGATAAGGTGATGCCTATTTAGAGTCTACAGCACATGAGTCAGACAGAAGGGGGAGAAGTGTGACCTGCAGGATGTATTCAGTTTAATATGAGGCCGGAGGAAGTGGGGAGGGGCGAGCAGAGGGTGTTTATAAAAGCGAGCACAGACATTCACTCGGGATAAGCGCACAAAGTGCAGAAACATAACCAGGCGCTTTATTTTTTTTTTTTAAATCAGGGGCTTGAATTCAGCTGGCTCCTGTATGCATGGGAGAAGTTTTTCCTGACCGTCTGCAGCCACTTGTACATAAATATTTTTAATTCAATTTTTTTTCCACCCTTACGTGACTATGGAGGCTCTGAAGTTTGTGGTAGTGCTGTTGGTGGTCGTGTTTGTGCAGGTTTTCAGCGCTCTCGGGACTCCCCTCTCCAGGGAAGAAAGCGACGGAGAGATCTGGACGGTGCAGGTGAAAAAAAGACAGAGAGAGAGCGAGAACGAGAGAGAGAGAGAGAGAGAGAGAGAGACGGATTTTTTACTGTTTTATGAAAGGAGAAAGCACTGCAGACGATCATGAAAGAAATGCCCGATAAAGGCAACTTCTCCAACACTGATTATAAGTTTGACTTTTGGTTTAAACCAAAAGCAGTAAAGTCCCTCTCTCTCTTTGCTTGTCTTAAACTATCTGCAGCTTCTTTGACGAACCTTTCATTTCAGCACCACGGAGAGCGACTTCCACTCAACCAATGCCTGGAGGGTCATCACTTTGTCTAAACATAACCATTAAACCTACACATTGTATTGTAAAAGTATTATTTTAACCCTTCTGCTTTGTATACTTCCTCAGGTCATTGTGTCTGCTTTTGTAGGTTTTGTTTTAAAGTATTTTTTTTCCTTTTTTTTCTTGCCTATGTGCTTGGCTTCCCTTTCCTTCACCACAGACTATGCGCGCGTGTGATAAACGTGATAAAATGCACATTAAACGCGCGTGCTCCCTTTTTTCAGCTGAAAATGTACTCACAGATTGCTTTAGTCGCATTATGGGTCACGCAAAAGTGAGTTCGGTTGGGCGCCAAGTCGCGGGAAGTCGTTAAAATGTTGCGAATTCGCGCGAACTGAAAGTGTTTCGACTAGAGCGAAATGGCTTCGCGCCTGATAGCGGGCTGTGCATTTGCTTCATAAACTAACAGAGGTTGCGAGAGTGGTGAGGTTAATACAAACACATTTATTTTACGGTCACTGCAACTTGGCTGATTGGGGCCAATCTGCAGTCATCCTGATTCGAATGCCTCCAAATAAGAAAATCTGGATGGATTCGTTTGAAACTGAGGCTTAAAATTATAAGCTTAGCCAACACAGATCTGATAGGAGCAGATCCGTCGTTTGTGAATAAATTTATCAGGTGGAGTTTCAGCTAATGATTTTATTGCTTCTTGCAGCAAAACATTAAAAATGTTAATACACAATTTTATAGCATCTTAGAAATCTTAGAAATAGCTCATAATACAGTGTTAACTGTTTGTTTTCTCCTGAGTTCCATCCTGAGGGGCATGAAGTCTTGAGGACTACAGACAAGAAAAGACAGAAAAAAATAAAGTCTTAAAAGCAGATTTCTTTTCTGTTTGTGTGTTTGCTCTGTAATGTTATCTATACTATGTGATTTTTAAAAAAAAAAATTCGGACCTTGAATTAATGAATTGATCGAATTAATTGAGACAGAAAGATAATTCAGCATTCATGCAGTGCTAAGTACTTTTATTTGTCCTCACTGACGCACACTAATCTTTATCTGCATGATAGTCACTGGTCAGTTTCAGCACCATGGACAGAGCTATCCCCTAACAAACAGCAGGGATTGGATCATTTATTTGAGGAATAACCTACTGTACCTTGTTTGTGTGTGTGTGTGTGTGTGTGTGTGTGTGTGTGTGTATGTGCAGGGTTACCCGCCAGAGAGAGGAATAACCATAAGGCTGGCAGATCTCATCAAGCGATCCAAAGCACAGCAATTCCATGGTCTGATGGGAAGAAGTTCCGGTAAGCAAATAAAAACTTCATAATTGTACTTCATGGGTAGTTTAGAGTTGATGTGTAGTAGCCATATTGTGCTTTGTGATCATTTTTTTTCTTCTCGTAATATCTGTGTAATACTCCTGCTGAAACGTTTTATCTTCTCTTTGGATTAGGTGCATCTCAGCCTGTAAGACTGGGCAGGAAAAGTGAGTGTAATTATAAGAAAGATATTTTATACTGCCAGCTTGAAGATGATTTGAACCTCATGAATGTCCTTTTTCTCTCCCTCTCTTTTTCTCCTGCGTTCTGTTTTTTTTTTTGTTGGTTTTTTTACAGGAAATAAAGGGGAGATGTTTGTTGGACTCATGGGCAGAAGGAGTTTAGGAGGAGGTAATGCAAACTCTCTCTCCATCATTCTGAATCAGAGTTGCTTGTAAAGACAAGTGATTGTGTTATAACATTTGAATCCCTCATTTTTTAATGATTTAGGTCCTTAATTGTAACTTTCATTTCATGTGCACAGTCTAATGTTTTGCTCTTTTCTCTCTGGTTTACAGACATGGAAGAAGAGTTTAAATCTGACTCTTACTAAAGAGAAACACATATAAAAAGAAAAAAACATCTTAATGCCCATCAACTAAGCTCCATTTCTGTTATAATGTCCTACTCATTCTTACTTTGTTGACCAGCAGGACACTGAGTATGATGCACTTTGACCAAGATGGTCTAAACACTTGCTGCAGTTAATTGAAATAAATGCAAGCTGTGGAAAAATCTCTCAATTCACTGCCTGTCTGTTGACCTGTAATCACTGTAGTCACATATGAACTTTATGTATATGTAAACCTAATGTCTTTTGAAAAAGTTTGTGCCAAATCTATTAAAGATGATTACATTAGTTAAGTGTGTTTTCTTTATGTCTCAGTTTTAAAGAATGAGATTGCCAACTTGAAAATATTATCATCATATATTGATTTTTTTTTTTTTATTATTTTTGTTTAGAATTAGTGCATAGTTATGATGACACCCCTAATGGTTGTCTAGCTTTTTGTACTTGATTATAGTGCAACTACGACTTTAGGATCGACAGCTAACCTAACATGCACGCCTTTGGAGTGTGGGAGGAAGCCGGGCTACTTGGAGAGAACCTCCACAGGTATAAGGAGAACATGCAAACCCCACACTTAGAGGCCCAGTCAGTGGATTCAAACCCAGGACCTCCTTGCTGTGAGATGACAGTACTAACCACTGTGCCATGCAAATTATAGTTTTACAATATTTATTTATTTAAAGTTTGGAACTGAAGAAAGACAAGGAAACCAAATATGGTTTGAACATGTGCAGAGGAGGGATAGTGGATATATTGGACCAAGGATGTTGAAGATGGCGCTGCCAAACAGGAGGAAAAGAGGAAGACCACAGAGAAGGTTCATAGATGTGTCAGCGTTTGTAGAGGGGGGATCCAGAAGCAGAAAGACACAGATGGTAGCTTTAGTTAGTATTTTAATAAAACACAAAGGTGAATAGAGAAGGCAAATAAGTCAAAGATGTAAGCCAGAGGTTTATTCCTAATGCAGAGGTTCCAGGGTGCACCGAGGGTGCTAGGTCTGTGGGGTTTCTGAGACAGTGAACGGGGTCCAGGATGAAAGAGCACCAGGAAGATCTGGTGGTTGAGAGGTCCAATAGGTTCCTGGGTTCTGGGAGTGAGGGTGGGTCAGGCAAGTTCACAGCAAAGAGTCCAGGCTGGCTTCTATGAATTGACATCAAGCACAAAGTTAATGGCCAGTAGTCTGTTGGATTACCCTCACACCAGATCTGCCTGGTGCTCTCTTTTCTCTGGATCCCATCCTCTGTTCCTGGAAATCCACAGACCAAGTACTCACAAAGCAGCCAGGAATCTCGGCCACTGGAACAAGCCTTTGGCTTACACCTTGAACTTTAAGCATTATTCAGTAGCTCTAATCCTTATGTTTTATTAAAACCTTCACTAATCTAACATCAGTGTCTGTCTGCTTCTGGGTCCCCCCACCTTCCCAAACAGTGACGCTGAAATTATCAAAGGACTAGTATTTTTTCCCCGAGTGGTGGAACTAGGTGGGTTGCGACTCTCCCTCTGTTAAACTTATATTTGATCTCAGCATTTCTCTTCAAAAATGGTTTAGGCAATAACAGGGATCTCACAGGAATCTGCTTTTGGTCCAGTGCTGTTTATAAATAAATAACTGTTCCAAACCAGAAATGAAATCTGAACCTTTTTACCCACGAATTGCAACCCAAATTCCAAAAGGGTTAGAATGCTGCATAAAATATAAATAAAAAATGAAATCCAATAATTTGCAAATCTCATAAACCAATATTTTATTCCTAAAAGAACACGGAAAACATAACAAATGTTGAAAGTAAGACCGTTTACAATTTCAAGAAAAAATATAGTTCATCTTAAATTTAATGGCAGCAACACATCTTTAAAAGCTGGGACAGGGCAACAAAAGGCTGGAAAAGTAAGTTCTGCTAAAAAGAAACAACTGGAAGAACATATTGCAAATAATTAAGTTAACTGTTAACAGGCCAGTAATGTGATTTGGTATAAAATGAACACCTTAGAGAGGCAGAGTCTCAGAAAGTAAAGCTGGGCAGAGGTTAAGCAATCTGCCAGAAACTGCATCTACAAATTGTGGAGCAATTTCAGAACAATGTTCCTCAAAGTAAAACTGCAAAAATTTGAATAATCCATAATCTGCAATACATAATATCATCAACAGATGCTCAGAATCTGGAGACATCTCTCTGCGCCCGGGACACAGCTGAAAACCAGTATTGGATGCTGGTGATCTTCAGGCCCTCGGGTGGCACTGCACTGCAAACAGACATGATTCTGTCATTGAAATCACTGCATGGAACACTTCCAGAAATCTTTGTGTGTGAACACAGTTGGCTGTGCCTTCCACAAATGCAAGTTAAATCTCTACCATGCAAAGAAGAAGCCACACATGAACATGATCCAGAATCACTGCTGTCTTCCTTGAGCCAAAGCTAATTTAAAATTGACTGCAGAAAAGTGGAAAACTGGTCTGTGGTCAGACATATCGGAATTTAAAATTCTTTTTGGACATCATGGACGCTGTATCCTCCAGACTAAAGAGGAGAGAGACTTTCCAGTTTCGTATCAGTGCTCAGTTCAAAAGCCTGCGTCTCTGATGGTATGGGGTGCACATCTGGAAAGGTACTATCAATGCTGAGAGGTATGTACAGGTTTTAGAGATGCTCCCCTCCAGATGATATCTTTTCCATGGAAGGCCTTGCAAATTTCAACAAGACATTGCTAAACTGCATACTGCAGCTATTACAGAACAGCTTTATAGTAGAAGAATCTGGGTGCTGGATGGGCTTGCCTGCAGTCTGGACCTTTCACTAACTGAAAATATTTGATGCATCATGAAATGCAAAATATGAAAAAGAAGACCCAGGACTGCTGAGCAACTGGAATCTTATATCAGACAAGAACGGGACATTATTCTTCTCCCAAAGGTCCAGCAGTTGGTTTCCTCAGTTCTCAAATGTTTATGGACTGTTGTTAAAAGAAGAGTGGACACAGTGGTAAACATGGCCCTCTACTACCTTCATTGAGATGTGTTGCTGCCATCAAAGGCATGAATTAGCAAAATGCCTAACTTTCAGCTTTTGATAGGTTTTCCATGGTATTTTGTTAAAAAAATATATTGGTTTATGAGATTTGCAAATCATTGCATTGTATCTTTTTTTAAACATACGCTACTCACAAAAAGCTAAGGATATTCTTTCTTCGGGTGAGATTTTTGAATGCACATGTCCAGCTGTTCAGTGTTTCAGTACTTTTTGCACAACTTACTGTTCTCTAACAAGGTGCTTAACGGCGAAATTCACAACTGGTGTTTGATCCATGATCAACCAATAAATGTTCTGGTTCAATATGGTATTTAAACAGTCCTCTTCATCATGCTGTTCACATTGTGACATCATGAGACCAAGACGACATCTAATAACTGATCAACACCGTCGTGTAGAGGCTCGTAACCCCGCACCCCAGAACCTCAATGACCCGTGGGCCCTTCAAGACGAGTGGAATGCCATGCCTCAGCAGACAATAAGTCGACTCGTGAACAGCATGAGACGTCATTGTTGAGCTGTAATTGATGGTCAAGGGCACACGACAAATTAATGAGACACTGACATTTTTTGTTGTGGTACACCCACCACTGTTGGCTTTTGTTTCAATAAATTGTCTGAGATGAGGAAATCAACATTGAATGCTTCTACTTAAATGCCCTACTTTCATGATATATAATATCACTGTAGCGTGAACTTCTTACATTTTCCATAAATTTCACCCAAAGGCCAAATATCCTTAACTTTATGTGAGTAGTGTACATTTGGTTTTATATATGCCCTAGCCTCACCCATAGTCTCTGACTAGCCTTCATTCTCACAGGATCCACTTAGCATTTTTTAAACAGAGTGTAGTTTTAAATCAAAAGACAAATGGTAAACATTGTCTTCTGTTTTTGCCTGCAAACCTGTACATCCTGCAATTAATGTGTCTTACAAATACCTGGCTTGAAAAGGAATTTATATTTAAGATTCCTCTTCAACAAGTGGCTCAAAAACTGCACTAGGCTTCTTGTACAGTATAGAATCAAAGGCTGCCTGTCATCTTTGAACTGTCAAACTCTTGTAGAGTCTGCCTGATGTCTGCAGAGATTCTGTACTGGCATGCTGCCCCGACATCACTCCAGCAGTTAAATTCTGCATATCATAGTGCACATCACAAATTAACTTTTAGTACTCACCTCTATCTCTATGTGAAAAGGTTTGATGAACATCCAGAAAGTCAAAAATTAACAGCCATCTCATGTTATTCATTTATAAAGCTCGACTGTTAAAGCTTCCATACTACCTCACATCTCTCATTTAAATGTGGCAATCCAGGGAATATTAAACATTGGATACTCTCCCTCTGAATCAAGTTACCAATTACATTGGTGGAACTGGTTTCAGTCAGTATGCACATTTGAAATGGAATGAACTGCAGAGGGGTCTCATTTCAAGACCTTAAACTTTTATATTCTGTTGTTTTCATGATTCTTGAAGCTGTTTTTATTAAATCACTGCTCATTATGTAGTTCTGCTGTTTCTGTCTGCCAACTGCATTCTTATGATTGTTTTTGTTCTGAGGTTTCACCAGAAAAAGATATTTTAATCCCCATGTGCTTGTCTGATTAAATGAATGTCAAATATCGCTGAAAACAAAACTGAAACAGTTTGAAACAGGCTGGGATATCTTGATTTTCAGTCCCCCAGCATGGGTAAAACTTGATCACACAATTCCCTCAGTCCAGCTCAGCTGCATCTGTAGCAAAGGCTTTCTATTCTGATTGATGACATCGCCACACCATCGTCATAATTTTTTTGAGAGTCAGCATAAACGGCCTACAGGATAGCTTTGCAAAGAATGAAACTTGCAGTGAATTCAATACCTTCAATTTTGCAATAAAATGCACCGCTTTACTGGTGAAATGATCACAGTCATACTACACAGGAGTGAAAATGAATAGAAAATTTAAAGTATTTCTAAATCTCGTTCAAAACATAGTAAAATACCACAGAGTTTTTTTTTTTTTTTTAATTAATATGTGAAGGCCTACTGTGAGAGCTACATGTCTTCTTCTTCTGCTCCTGTTCAGGGTTGCCACAGTGAATCATCTGCTTCCTCCTCACTGGGTTCCTTGTATCCTCTTCCGTCACTCCAACCTTCTGCATGTCCTCCTTCACTACATCCAAGTACCTTTACTATGGTCTTCCTCTTTCCTCCTGCCTTTTTTCAGTATATCCACTGTCCCTCCTCTGTACATTATCAAACCATCTCAACTTTGCCTCTCTGGCTTTATCTCCAAACTCCTCAGCCTGAGCTGTCCCTCTGATGTACTCATTTCTAATCCTGTCCATCCTGGTCACTCCCAGTAAAAATCTCAACATCTTCAATTTTGCCACCTCCAGCTCCACCTCCTGCCTTTTTGTCAGTGCCACAGTCTCCAAACCATACAGCATAGGAGGTCGCACTACCGTCCTGTAAACCCTCCCTTTCACTTTTCCCTCCTGTCACAAAGCACCCCTGACACTCGTCTCCACCCACTCCACCCTGCCTGCACTCTCTTCTTCGTCTCTCTTGTGCTCTGTCCGTTTAACAACTTCATCAAGAAAGTCCACTGCTCTCTCTTCTAGACATCTCCATACTCCTCAGGTATGTCATCTGGATCAACTGTCTTTCCACTCTTCATAGCTGCCCTCACGTCCTCCTTACTAATACTCTGCACTTCCTGATTCACCATCTCTCCTCTTCTCTCTCTCATTTTCCTCATTCATCAGCTCCTCAGAGTATTCCTTCCATCTTCTCAACACACTCTCTTCACTCATTGGTACATTCCTATCTCTGTCCTTAATCACCCTAACCTGGCCAGTTTCCTGCATTTAGCTGACAGGAGTGGCACCTGGTGCAGTCTTCTGCTGCTGTAGCCCATCTGCTTTAAGACCGGACATGTGCACTCAGAGATGCTCTTCTTCACACCTTGGTTGTAACGAGTGGTTATTTGAGTCACTGCTGGCATCCTATCAGCTTGAAGCAGTCTGGTCATTCTTCTCTGGGATCAATGGGACATTTTAAGTCACTCACTGAATACTTTCTCCTTTTTAAACAATTCTGTGTAATCCCTAGAAATGGTTGTGTGGGAAAATAACAGCAAATCAGCAGCTACTGAAATACTGAGACCAACCCATCTGGCACCAACAAGCATGTCACCGAAATCCTCCTTCTTCCCCATTCTGATGCTCTGTTTGAACTTCGACAGTGTGTCTTGAACATGTCTACATGCCTGAATGCAGAGTTGCTGCAATGTGATTGGCTGATTAGATTTATTTGCACTAAAGAACAGTTGATTAAGTATTCCTAATAGAGTGTCCAGTGAGTGTATATTTATGTTTACTCTTCATGGGGTGCCCCGCGACCATGCCCAAGTAATCCTTTAACCCTTGAAGGTGCTCTGTAAGGGTAAAAAAGCTAACACACAAACAACACATCAGACAAATATTCTGTTTGTTTCACCACCTGCATTTATTGAAGAGGAAGGCAGAGAGGAGAAGCAGGTACAAAAGCACAACTGAGCTACATATCAACACCACGCTACTTCTGTGTGTCATTGCTTTGTGTGAATAGTTTAACTAGGTAGTCGCATTACTACAAGAGCTTGCTGGTGACCTATGGAAGGTGAGGGAATGCTCCTCTGTTTCTCTAAGTAACTGTGACACCATTCCGGGGTGTTAGTAATCAGCAAGGTGCTCTAAACCCACCTGTCTATAGCTGCCATTGGCACAGAAAAAAAAACCAGTAAGAAAATGGAATGAAAAAGACAAGAAAAAAAACATACATTCATCAATGTCTTGACAGATTTCTTAAAAATAGCAAGGAGAAAAAAACCCATATTACATACATAGGTACTTTTTTATGGTTCTATGAGATGTTTTCAGTTATGGAAAAAATTATGTTCACTCTTTATAATGGATTTTTTTCTGTAGGGCTCTTAAACATCAGCATGTCAGCCGTAAATATATCCATCCTCTATAATTATAATTGAAACCAAAGCCTGATGTTTACCTGTCATCTCAGGAAAATAAGAACTCAAGAGGAAAAGTGCCCCAATCATGTACAGAATGCATCTTATTATTCCTTGGAAATTCACTGTAAAAAAGGAAGTGCACTTTCCTGTTAATGCACGTAATAGTTGGCAAAAAACACTCCCTAGCCACAAAAGTTATGAGTAATTTCAGCCAGCAGTACATTTCAGGGAGATTTATTGAGCGAAGGTGCTAAAAGGATAAACAGGAGTTCTTTTTTAGAGTAGATGGCTTTTTAGCATTGATTTAAAATCTGTCAGTCAGTGCTATGACTCTTTCCTCTCAGATAAGACACAATCATGAAAGGAAGGTTAACCACAGGCTAAAGGAAAATATGACCAAGCGAAAAGCAGATAAATTTATCCACAAATGATTGGCAAAAAACGAGTAAATAAAAAAACCCAACACACAGAGAAAAACATCTTTAACTTTGTGAACTTTAAAGGCAACAGTTTCAAGACCACAAAGGAAGAAAAGTAACTTTAAACTGCAGTCTGGAAAAGCAAGACTATGCGACACAAAACCAAAAAGCATTGTGAGAATAGCAGTAACAAAACACATGATGGTTGATTCAATCTGACATTGTTAGACACACCTCCAATTTCACAGCCAACTGCTGTCTAAGCTTATGCACAATGTTTCTGATTTGTCTTCTTGAGAACTGTTAGATGACACAGTTTGATACCATTCCCATGTTTGTTGGGTTAACATCAAGCTCGGGCCACTTTTTATTTTGCTTAAAGACTGCTAGCCTGGCCAGGTCCACAGATAATAACCAGAATGTCAATGACGCAGCAGCTCATCTGGTTCACGATCCATCACAAGTCACAGGTTATTGTAACGTGTAAAAAACATTAAAAGATTTCTTTTCATTGGTTGGCTATTGGACAAATTAACAAATTAAAACTCACTCCAGGACCTGTTGACCATGTTCACCACTGCATTCAAGTTTTTGAGTTTAGGATTATTATGACAACACAGTCAGTAGTAACCATGGTCATAAAACGCATGAAAATATGTCAGCTCATCAGTATGTTACAGTGTAATCTCAAGAGCTCTCTTCCTGGTTAAATTTAAATAAAAATAAAATTGGCCATATTACTGATGAACTTTGGGGCCTTCCTATCCCATAATGGTGACAGAAAGGCCCCAACCTCGCCTTCCTAACTTAGGAGTCAACCAATAGGACCAGTCCCTCCATGATCATGACCACTACGAGCATACTCAACATTATCTACCAGAACTTAAGCGGCGTGCATCATGTATGGCAAAGTGATATTTAGCAGCAGGTCTATTATCTAAAATAAGAGAACCATCAAAAATCTGTCAGCACAATAGTAATAGCAGATATAGTAACAGTGTCAGCGGAATGTACCCTCAAGTTTTCCACTCGTAAAAATGGGAAGTTATGCTGATCGTGTTGGTGAACCAGGTTGTTGCCCGCTGGACCGCATGCTACGCCTACACCATGGCCCTCATTCCCGATTGGGCCTAACCTAACTTAAGACATTATTATGCCACAAATAAACTTAATGATGGCATTAATGTATAGGGGAAAATGCAAACACTCCCTTTTATAAATATTAAAATCCAGACCAATATTCTAAGGAGTTGTGATTCTTGTGAAAATGAAGGAGTGAATGTAAAGAGACAAGGGAGCACAAAATGGGTGAAGACCCATTAGGTGATCATCGTCCAGAAGTTTTAGAAGAATCTGGCCAATACTCTGGGAGGAACAGAGATTGTTGAGAATTCTGGATGGATATCTCAGCACGGCATTGGTCCTCATCAGCCAGATGAGCTAAAACCCACACACGGGGCACCTGTTAATCTCGCTAACTCATGACTAATACGCAGTGTTCAATGTTGACACATTTTGCTTCCTGTCTACCTAATGTAGCCATCGTTCTTTTATCTCAGGACAATGCACGTCTCTACAGTGTTTCCCAGTCATTTACGACTGCGCTAAATATACTTTCGGCTGCTCCCTTGTATTCTCCCCCAAGGGGTCACAGCAGCAGATTAATCTGCATTGGTAATTTGGCAGGGGTTTCACACTGGATGCCCTTCCTGATGCAACCCTCCATGGTGAGAGGGGCTTGTGTCCCACCTGGAATCGAACCAGGGACCTTTCACTTGTAAGGTGAATGTGTAAACACTACGGGGACACTATTTAGGGCTGTGCTAGATTCTCTCATAATTCGTCTCCCCCGCTGTCCCTGAACTATAACAAAATGCAAAAGCAACAGTTTCCTGTTTTACAGTGGGTTACGTGAAAGAGCCAGGCTAGTCATTTTTCAACATTTCCAGACTTTGAGCTAAGTTAAGCTAATTGCCTGCAGCTTTATATTAAGCACCCAGACATGAGTGTGAGTGATATCAAGCATGAAGCCATTTTCAACCACCCAAAAGTTGAACTAATTCTTTAAATTCATTTAAATGCTGTTTAACAAAACGTTGCTGCACATCAATAAATATTGAGGTTATTAATAAAACAAAATAAAATACATTTTCATTCAATCAAAAACGTAAAAGTGCTGCCAACCATGCTTACACAAGCAGGCTGCCCTTTTTTTAACAGCTTACCACATTAACTGTGGTGGTAACAAGTAGTGACAATGTGCAAAAGTGACATGTTTTGATTTAATCCTGCCACTTTTGATAGTATGGAGTAAACCTCTGAAATGTAAATGACTTCTGTCATCGTCTTTGTTGGGGGGCTGCTCTGGATTCTCCCTCCTGCACTTTTCAAGAGCTTGTGGACACATTCAAATGTACATATGATTTTTAGATAAATATCAGAGTCTCATGGAAGCCAGCCCTACAAAGCAGACATTCCTCTACACTGCTTTACGTTCTATGTAGTTAACATGTGTTTTCAAAGTATATAAATAGCATATTTTTTTTTAAAAATCTATTAAAAAAACACTCGCTGGGCAATGACATCTACATATGTTCACATTAACACAAATACACTTAAAAAAAAAAAAAGGAAAACTGAAGCTTAATGGGCAATTTTAGCTTTTATACAGTGGTACAACCTTAGAGGTAGAAAAAGTATGAAAATCATTGAGAACTTTAACAAAACCAAACAGGAGCTCCCACACTCTAAACAGCCAAGAATGAAACTGTAGACACAACTCGGATAAAAGCTTAAAAACAAAGGAAGAACAGGTGGTTTAATAGAAAAAGACATCCCGGCAGGTCCCACCCAGGTGGTAGTACAAATGCGGCCAGTGGCAGCTATAGCTTCTTGCTAACTGACAGATGCATAAGAAGGGTTAAACACTGGTCACGATGTGAGGGTTTGTTGCATGAGGAGAGAAGCTGAGTTACTGATTTGCTCTGGGTTTAAACAGCCACGAGGCTATAAGGTAAAACACCTGACCTGCAACCAACTTAAATTTTTATCCAATTTCAAATGTCTGCATCTCTTCCAGATAAGAATTTAAACACTTTAAAAATTACTTGACAGGATGTATGACGTAATGCTGCATTCAATTACTTTTCAGCTTACGCTTCACCTTGGTGTGAACCAAAATATGTGAAATGACACTAGTAAATGTTAAGTAGTATTTTTATTCAACACTTTGATCTTTTGTTCAGATTTCATTGCCCTTCTCAGAGGAATGATCAAATTCACCTTCCACAGTCTGTGTGAGAACTCTCCATTTAATCATTCTTCTAGTCTGAGTAACTACATTCATCCCCAGACCTCGACCTGTTCAATCAGAGCCAGACGGCATGTATCTGCCTAAACATGTTTGCATGAGTCAAAGAGCTGCTGGCCTGCGCGGTTTCTCGAGAACAGACTGAAATGCACTGCAGATTTGATACTGTCTGTCATTGATTGGATTAGTGAGCGGGCCTGGTGTTCCGTGTTAATTAAGTGTCTGGGAGAAGGTGCGCTAACAAAGCACGGTTACCTTCACTTTGCAGATAACAAATGAGGTCAAGGAGGTATCAGCAGCCATGCTACGTATACCGACATTACCGGCTGCTGTGCGGCACATTATGATTTGTCATACTGTGTGTGGGATGAGAGTCTAAAGATGAAAAGTGGCTTCTTGCTGTGAGATTTCACAGTGGTCAGTGTTAAGGAAAACCATTTGATTTCACTGTGTAAAACAAATAACAATCAGCAAAAAAGTTAAAGAAATGGCTAAAACTCAAGTTGTTATAATAAACACTTTCGCATCAATACATAGCAGAATCAGGGTTACCACCAGGGCTGCCCTTTTGTCACCGATTCTGTTCATAACTTTTATGGACAGAATTTCTAGATGAAGCCAAGGGTCAGAGGTGAAGTGGTTCTGTTGGCTTCATCCAGCAATGAAACACCAGCTTGCACTGGGGCAGTTTAAAGCTGAATTAGAAGAGGCTGGGATGAGAATTAACACCTCTAAGTCTGAGGCCATGCTTCTTAGCTGAAAAAGGGTCTGGAGTGTGTTGCTGCCCCAAGTGGAGGAGCTTCAGTATCCCGGGGTCTTATTCACGAGTGAGTGGGAAACTGACCAACAGATTAGTGTGGCATCTGCAGTGATCCAGATGTTTTACCAGTCTGTTGAGGTGAAAAGAGCGCTGAGTACTAAAGCAAAGCTGTCAATTCACTTGTCGCTCTATGTTCCTACTATCACCTATGGCCACATGCTCTGGTTTGTGACTGAAAGAATGAGATCGCAGATACAAGCAGTTGGTGGTCCAGACAGCTTACTAGGATGCCTCCTGGACCCCTCCTAAGGGAGGTGTTTCAGAAAAGTCTAACTGCGAGGAGGCCCTGGGGCAGACCCAGGACACACTGGAGAGATTATATCTCTTGACTGGCTTGAGAACATCTTGGTGTCCCTCCAGAAGAGCTGGAGGATGCGGGAAGGGAGAGGGAGGTCTGGGGGTCTGTGCTCAGACTGCTGCCCCCAGGGCCTCTCTGCAAGGGTTTGGGTTTGAGTTCACCCAGACCATCTATTGCATGTCATTCTCCCTCACTCTCTCTCCCATGTTGCCATCAACTCGACATTGCCCCCCAATAAAGGCCTATAACCCCATGAATTAATCTTTAAAATAAAAGCGCTGTTAAAACTCTTAAAGGCCTTTTGTCATAAAAATATCTTCTCCTAACAAAAGAAAGATGAAAAATATTTTTTATTGATGACTTAGGTTTTAATTTTTATATCATAAATTGTTGTTTCATTTATAAAGTTTATATTGATTACTTAATTTTATCTTAACACTGTATACTCCTGTCATTTAAGGGCAGTAGTGGATTAGTTTTGTCATTTTTAATATAAAATGGTGCACAAATATTGAAGACCCAAAGTCTTTTGTGTTTCAATCTCATTATCGTGTTGTTACTCACAAGGAGAACTTTTCTGATCAGTGACACATAGTGAAATGAATGCTATTGTGCAGAGTTTAGTCTGTCTTCATGTACACTGCTTATTGCTTTAACTACATCTATATGGCAACTGTTTTCCTCCACAAGTAGCAATTTCTGCTCCAACACATTAATCTTTCCTGTAAATGTAGAATTTTACACATTCATCGCATTAGGAAATCCCTCCTGATTCTGACTAGATGCCCAAACAGTGCTTTAAGCAGGAATCATACCTGTGAGCTAACGCTGCATTTGTTGGACTTGACTAAGTGGCTGCTTAAACCCAGAGTCGTGGCTGACTGTGTAAGTGACTTCTGTAGCTGCTGAAAGCGTTTAGTACAATAGAGAGTGAGGGTTTGGGCTCAGGGTCTGTGAGCATGCCAGTGTATGGAGGAGGACCTGTGTGTGACGGTGTGTTTTTGGAGTGTATAAAGAGGAAGCTCCTCTACGTCCCTTTGGGCGGCGTCCATTTTAAGGCTGTGGGGTCAATGGTCTTGCTGTTACCACGTTTGGTCTCCTTGGCCTTCCAGTCGTCAATAAGGTCCTTCGGGGGAAAAAATGAACCTTAGTTGTTCAGAGATTTAAACTGGGGAGACCAATGATGCTCTACTAAACAAAACAGTATGATTACATTTTTATACCTGTCTCTTTAAAACCAAGTGCTTCCCCTTCCAGTATTTGAGCATCTGGAGGGACTGCAGTGTGCTGACAATATCCACTGGGTTCACTGCCGTTTCCTGGCTGATCTCTGTGAACATCAAAGTGAATCATCAACAGCTTTAAAATCATTTCCTGGCATTGATTACACCCATAAAACCTCATCTTTTCTCAACAAAATTTCACATTTTAAAGTTTTGGGGTTTTTTTTAATTAAAAATGTTCTCTTCAAGCCTTCAGAAAGCTCAGATGTAACCCTGAGTCTTTTTCAGGACACACAGGAACAGAAGAAGCAGCCGAATTGCAGCAGAACAGAAAGGAAACATTCTGTGTATAGAATGGGATGACTGAGAGGAGTTTCTTAAATCAGTCTGCTGAAAACATTTTCCTAAACTCAAACTAACAAGATGCAATTTGGGGAAAAAAATGTTAGATCAAAATGGAAAAAAAGGACAAAAAGATGCTTCAATGCAAAGGAACAAAGTGTTATTACCAAACCATTGGCTGTTTTGTCGCTGTCATGCTTGCCGCCTGACCTTGATGACAATCTATTATTTGATGCTTTTTGTAACATCATTATTCAGTGTGACAAAGAGATCACACTCGCAAGCGAATCACAGTTACTTATCCACAGTAACTTCTATAAAATCCAGCACAATGCAATTCCCCCCTTGGGATTAATGAAGTATTCCGATTCTGACAAAATTGTATCTTGAACTAAAATTCTACAGTGTATACTGTAACCATTATAGTTCTATTAAATCATGATGGGTCACTGACTAAAACTCAAAATGCTAAAAAACCCACCTGTAGGAAGGCTATGAATTTTCAGTGACAGGAGAATGAGCCACAAATATCTTAAGACTTTATTTATCCCACGAATGCGAAATTCAGTCGTTACAGTAGCAAAAGACACATATAGATAATAATATAAAAAGTGACATATTTTCAGTCATGATTAGAGTCTATGCAGCTTGAACTGGAGGTAGTTACCGGATACATCTATTTAATTTTTAGCTCAAATCTGTACCTATGTAAAGCCATGCAGCCTATGCATTTGCACAAAGAAGCTCATTGGAGAAAGCGTACAAAGCAATGCACTTCCCCACGACTGGTTCCGTGATAACCAGAATGTCAACGACATAACATCTCATACAGTGCAAAATCCTCACAATTCACAGGTTACTGTAATGTACTAAGTACAGAAAGAAAGTGCTAAGGCTTCTTGTCATTGGTTGGCTGCACTGCACAAACTAATAAGACCTAAATTCCACTAAAAAGTTAAGGATGCTCAAATCCATATCCATATCCAATTTCATATCCATGTTTGAGCTCAGGAGTATGATGACTACATGGTCAGTAGTTACCATGGCCATAAAAAGCATGAAAATATATGAACACATCAGTATGTAATAGCATCGATCACATTACTGTTGTTAGCATAATGGTGATAGGAATGCCACAACCACACCTTTCTAATGTGGGGAGTCAGCCAATGGGACCACTTCCCTTATGATCATGACCAGTCAGACAATAATCAACACCATCTAACTTTCTAGACGTCTATTACTTTGACCTTGACCACAATTTAGGCGAAGACCCATTAACCGATTGTTGTGTTCAGGTTTAATTAAACTGTGACTATTACTCGAGGAGCGGTAGCACTTTTTATGAATTCTGGATGGTCGGCAGATGCCTCGCCATGGCATTAGCCCATCAGCCCTTCAGCTGGATGAGTTAAAAAAATAGAAATGAACTATGAAATAATGCAGACAGCTGTAAGCTAGTAAACACAGGTGCAAATAACGCACAATTTAAATTTAAATTCAAATTTTCATATGTTTTTTCTTCTTTGGGCTGCTCTCGTTAGAGGTCGCAGCAGCTGCTTAAATCTCATCCTATCCCTTGCATCCTCTTCCCTCACACCAACCATCTGCATGTCCGCCTTTAGTACATTCATGCATGAACCTTCTCTGTGGTCCTTTTTACCTCATTCCTGGCAGCTCCATCTTCAACATCCTTTGTCCAATATATCCACTATCCCTCCTCTGAACATGTTCAAACCACCTCAGCCCCTCTGACTTTATCTCCAAACTTCTCAACCTGAGCTGTCCCTCTTATGTACTCATTCCTGATCCTGTCCATCCTGCTCACTCCCAGGAAAAAAATCTCAACATCTTCATTCCTGCCACCTCCAGCTCCACCTCCTGTCTTTTTGTCAGTGCCACCATCTCCAAACCATACATCATAACAGGTTTCACTAGGGTCTCATGATCCTTACCTTTCACTCTTGCTGCTATCCTTCTGTCACAAATCACCCCTGACAATTGTCACCACCCACTTCACCTTGCCTCCACTCATTTGTTCACTTGTGCTCTTTCCATTTCTTTTGGAAGGCTGACCAGGTATTCAGATTTATCTACATTCACTACCACATATTTGCACATACACATTTGCTGGACCACACAAATTTGGGACTCAAGCACCAGAATAAACCAGAAGTTCCAAAAACTTCAGGTCTTTTAATGGCTTCAAAAGTGAGTGAATCCCCATAGACTCCCATGTTAAAATGTCCAACTAAACGGTTTTAAAAAGTAATCTTTACAGCCTTCCATTTGGAAATGACTAAGACTTAAAATTAGGAGTGTGGTAACCTTGAGTGACAGGCGTCTATAGACAAAACTATTGGGCCGCACCTCTTAATCATTGAACTCAGGTGTTTCATGCAGTCCCATCGCTTCAGGTGTATAAAATCAAGCGCTTAGCCATGCAGTCTACTTTTACAAATATTTGTGGAAAAAACATTACTGCTCATCAAATTCCAGCATGGCACTGTAATAGGATGCCACCACTGCAACAAGTCTGTTTATGGAAGTTTTTCACTCCTAGATATTCCACCAGCAACTGTATTTAGGTAGTATTATTGCAAAGTTAAAACCTTTAGGAACCACAGCAACTCAACTATGTGGCAGACCATGCAAAGTTTGAGAGTGGGGTCACCAAGTGTTTAAAATTCACCAATACTCTGCTGATTCAATGATTCCACAGTTCTAAACCTTAGCACAAAAACTGTGCACCGGGAGCTTCTGGTATAGGCTCCCACGGCCAAGCAGCTGCATGCAGGCTTTACACTGCCAAGCACAACACCAAGCATCTGATGGAGTGGCATAAACCATGGATTCACTGGACTCTGGAGCAGTGGAAATGTGTTCTGTGGAGTGACGAATCATGCTTCTCTATCTAGCAGTTTGACGGAAGACGTGTGGGTTTGAATGCCAGGTTACCTGCCTGACTGCACTGTGCCAATTGTAAAATTTGGTCTAAAAGAAGTAATGCTATGGGGTTGTTTAACTGGGGTTGATCTGAGCCCCCAGTCCCAGTGAAGGGAACTCTTAATGTGTCAACTTACCAAGTTTGGGGAAGGCACTTATTAAACATACCCACTAAACATCAACATGTTGACATAGTCACTATGTGACTTTGCTGATATTAGCATTTCACTCAAAGCACTGCTGTGCCTTAATGCCTCACAGACATGTGAGTGTGTGGCTGTGGAGAATTAGTCTTGTTTTTGTTTTTATCACAGAAGCAACCAGCACAAACAAAACTGATGCACCATGGGAGCAAGGTGTTCCTCCCATCTTCTGAGTCACCTATTTTTGTAGAGAACCACAGGGGAAAGTTTCCTGTTCATCCACCTTCATTTATCACAAGTACATTGACTTGATGTGGCCACAGTGCTCTCTGATCCATTCATAAAGTGACCACACTTGAATGCATGCATGCACATTAACAGACGTGCACACTGTTTCAGAAACTGCTGCTCTTTTCTGTGGTGCTTTCAGGTTCAACCCTGACATCGCAGTTTATTTTATAGGCTTTTCCTGTTATCTATAATTTGCCCAACAACCATAACCAAACAGAAGCAACCTCTCTCTTTGTCCATCTAGCATTTTGAAGACTGTAGTCACATTCTGACCTTTGATGGATATCTCCTTGCCCTGAAAGTTGTTCAGGTAGCGCAGTAGAACCTCCTTCCAGTAACTTCTGTAGCTGATGAGTCCCAGGTCAGACAGGGGGCGCTCAGGTGAGCCCACCTTCTCCTCCACTTTAGACAGCAGGTAACCTGGAAGGACAGATTAAATGGAGCTTCCGCGGTTACACTCCTGCTTGAGCGTTTTGGCGAGAAAATGGAAATGAAAATATTGACTGTAATCCCCAAACCACAAGAATGTACACATACTTCAGACAGCCTCCTAAATCTGATGTTATTGTGCTGTGCCCTGCAGAATCCCTGGCCAGTGCGTGTGGTAGTAAAATTTATGAGAGAACAACAAAAAAAAGACAAACACACAGCCTGAGTGTGTGTACTCACTGAAGTCTATGAGCATCTTGCCGTATCCCTGCCTCATGTACTGTGGCATGGTGAGGATGCAGGACACGTTGTAGTTCAGGAAAGAGTTCTTCTCCTGCAGGGGGAGAATAAATGCATGAAGACAGCAGCTTGAAGCACACAGGTTTTTCAACGCTGATAGCAGGACTAATATTTTTGAACTGGGTGTTGGTAGTACAATAAGCATTATATCTGATCTCATTACTTTTACCCGATATCACCAAGGAGCTGACATTACAAACTGTGTACAACTTGACCAGAATTGGTCAACTTCGTGCTGACCCCAGAGAAAGTCCACATTTTCATTTTGGTGCACTGCTAAGATCCACTGGTTTCCAAGTTACCTTGGAGAAGTATCCGACTAGGTGACACCCTGTGTTGTCAGCTTCAGTCATGACGTAGAAGAGGAACGGCTCGACGTCATAATACAGAGTTTTGTGGTCCAGGAAGAGTTTTGCCAACAGACACAAGTTCTGACAGTAAATCTGAGTGAGGAAACGCACAGCAGAAATTAGAATCTGTAAACCGACACAGCCTGATAATTTTCACACTCCGCTCCCCCTTAGATTTCCAATATTGGTTTATAAAGGTAAGAAAAAATAGATCATACTATCAGATAGAGGTTTCACCATTTTTCTCATAACTTAAAATGATCTACCAGGTATGGAAACATTTAAAGTGTTCCACACGAGTCATGTATAGTCTGCCTTTATCCACAGTGAGAAATTCTTCTTACAATTAAGAATGGTCTTTCTTCAACATCCTTTAACATGAATCAAGTGCAGCAAAACATGTAACAAAATCAAACTTAACATAAAGTTATCATTCTGTTCACCTTTTGTCATCAGTCACCAATTTAAGTTGAGGTTTAGGTTTTGATATTTGTCATATGTTGCCAGAGCAAGTAGCACAGTTAAGTATTTGGAGGGAAAGTTCTCCCACTCTGTAAGTTCTCATGCAAACCTCTGTTCAGGGGAACCTCAACTGTTCACCCAACAGTGTAACAACATCTACTGTAAAATATTCTCCTGTCAATATAATTTGTAAGCATCTATAATAAAATGCAGTCTTGAGCCACCCCTTATCATTTATTTACTTTCTGCAAGGAAAATGGGGGATTCAATATTTGGTATGGCTGCCTTTTTTCCTGTTCTCTGTCAAGATGATCGAACACTGCTTCAATAATGTTGAGGGCCAGGCAGGACCTGTTGCCACTGGCTTTAGGTCCAGCTCTTGTGTGATTTGGCATACCTTAGCCTTTTTCCCCATTTCCCTTCCTTAAGAATGGCTTCTTGACAGCCAACCTTCCACTGAGACCATTTCTGACGAGGTTACAGCAAACAGCAGACGGATGAACTGAAGATGCCATCCTTCAGGTCCTGTGTCAGGTCTTTGGATTTTTTTCCTTTTTCTTCAGGACATGGTTTTCAGTTACTGTTCATCTGCTGTGGATAGTTGTTTAAGCCTGCCACTTCTTCTTTTGTCCTGCACTTGTCCAGTTTCCTTTTTAAGGCACAACATGGAAAGATATGCCAAGTTTTCGTATAATAGCTCTTTGGGAATCACCTTGTTGGTGGAAAAATACTATTTTATGCTTGTCAAGCTGGTATTTTTTTTTAGCATTTTTTATAGATTTAACTAACGAAATGGGAATAAATTCTGTTTTTGCGACAGGCTGCTAGTAACAAATTGTCTAAAGATACAATTTAAAATTGGTTCTTTCCTCAGCTGTCTGTTATGTGTAGACACAACACCGCTTCATCCCTTGTATTAGGTACCTTTTTATGCTTTATGTATTCATAGTTTAGTGTTAAGGGCCTCAACAAAAAAATTCTCTAAAAATGGTCAGGTACAAGGGCTGGACTGAAAATGAGTGGAAAAAGAAGCAAATATCCAAAGAAAAACTTTGAAAAAGAAAGTCTGGAGAACTACTGTTCAAGAACACTTTTAAAAAATGATCAAGCTTTTTGCACAGTACTATCAGTGTTTGACAAACCAATCCCTCCCTCCCTCACTGTCAGTATAGTGCTGCTCTGAAGATAACTAGTGTCACACAACATTGCAAATACCCTAATACAGCTATGACTGCTATATTAGGGTGTTTGCAGTAGAAAATGCAGCTAATGAATAAATAATTATTCAGTGAGTAACATTTGTGCAATCACAACAGCACTTGTTCAGTCAAAAAAAATTGAGAGATGTTTGGAATAAGAATAAGAAAATGCTCTTGGATCTATTAATTCCTGGGATAACGAGAGGGAGGCGAGGAAACTATGTGTAGTGCTCTCTCACCTTGTTCTTCTTTCCATCCACCTCAAAGACAGAGATATTCCCCTTCCTGTAAATCTCATCACCTGGAGGGTGCTTCCACACACACTTGGCCTTTTTTTTTTAAAGAGGAGACAAACAGGAAGAAATCAGGAGAGCTTAACTTAAATTAAAATCTTCAATTTGGTGCAACGCTTTATGACCAGGCTTAAAGGAGTATTCTGTGATTAACTGTTGCAATAAGGTAAGACGGGAGACTGCTGTCACTGAGGACTGTCCATTAAAAGCCCCCTTCAGAGTAAACCTCGGGAAAAGCCAAGTACACTCAAATTCACTTTATTAGGTACACCTGCCAACTGCTTCTTAACAAAAATATCTAATCATCTGCGCCAAGGGTCAAGACAACCTGCTAAAGTTAAAACTGAACATTAGAATGGGAATAAAGGTGATTTATGTGATTTTGAATGTTGTGTGGTGGTTGGTGCTAGATGGGCTGGTCTGAGTACTTCAGAAACTACCAATCTACTGGAATTTTCCCAAGCAACCATTTTTTTTGGTTTACAAAGAATGGTATGAAAAAGTTAAAATATCCAGTGAAAAACAGACAATGCCATGTTGAAGCTGGAGGTCAGAGAAGAATGGCCTGAGTGCTTCCAGTTGACAGGAAGGCAACAGTAGCACAAGTAATCACTCGTTACAACCAAGGATTGCAAAAGAGCATCTCTGAGCACACAACATGGCGAACGTTGAAGCAGACGGGCTACAGCAGCAAAACACCATACTGGGTGCCACTCCTGTCAGTTAAAAACAGGAAATGGAAACTACAGTGTACATGGGCTCATCAAAACCGGACAATAGAAACTTAAAAAATATTGCCGGGTCTGATGAGTCTCAATTTATGCTACATTTAGATACTAGGGTGAGAATTTGGCATAAACAACATGAACACATGGATCCTTCCTGTCTTGCAAAAATGGTTCAGGCTGCTGCTGGTGGAGCAGTGGTGTTCTAGGCACACTCTGGGCCCCTTAGTACCGACTGAGCATTGCTTAAATGCCACAGCCTACCTGATTATTATTACTAATCATGTTCATTCCTTCATGACCACAGTGTACCCATCTTCCAGCAGGCTAACGTGCCACGCCACAAAGCTCAAATCATCTCAAACTGATTTCTTGAGCATGACACGGAGTTCACTGTACTTAAATGGCCCCCACATTCACCAGATTTCAATCTAGTAGAGCGCCTTTGTAATGTGGTGGAGCAAGGGATTTGCATGTTTCCAGCACCTTGTTGAATATATATATGAAGAATTAAGGCAGTCATGAAGGCAAAAAGGGGGTCCAACCCAGTACTAGCAAGGTGTATCTAATTAAGAGGCCGGAGAATGTATAACCCAAGCTCCAAAAACCCTCCCTTCATCCAACCAATAGCATCATTTTGTTCAAGAGACCTGTACGTGTGGAAATGCTTCAAAACTAACTTGCTTTATAAATGCTTGAATACAAGTTTCTTGATGTATTGATGTTAAAAAGTCTAATTCTGTTTAAAAGAATCAGTCCCTAAAACTGGCAGTGATGAGGCCATGCAGTTCATTTATTTGACAATCAGGTTCCTGAACCTCTCAGTTTAGCTGAGCACCCAGTCTGGAAAAAGTTCTTCTCAATACTGTCACTCAAATACAGAAAAAGATCTGAACTGCTCCAGGAGGGCAAAATTACACACTTTATCTAAATGGAGTCTGCATGGAGTAGACAATAAACTCACACTGTGCCTAAGGCATTGAGATAGTAGGAAGAGTTTAAACTAACACAATAGCCCATCTCATTTTGTACTGCAGTCCATTTTCACTTTGATACTTCAATGTCACTCACAGGCAGCTTATTTTTTTCTCCCTTATTGATGAGAAACCTCCACTCCTGAACAATACTTTGAAAAATTTGTTGTTTAATTATTTTTCTTTACTAAAATATGGGAAAAAAGGGAGAATAAAAAGACTAACAACCTTTAATTATCTGGGACGTTCATGACAGTTCATGATGTTCAAGACAAACTGCAGTGTGCCTTTCATTATTTTTTGTTATAAAATCCATTCCTTTTCAATCGTGGATGTTCGTATTAAACATGGCCAGTGCATCAAATAATAAAGCTGGTGTATGCACCAGTAATCTCTGTGAGCTGAACGTTCAGGCTTCAGACAGCTTGAAATGCAGAGTTTTTTCTTCCAGGCTATGTATGATGTCTGTGAGAGCGGATAATGCAAATATGGTCATTTCAGGAACAGAAGCCCCGCCCGCACACTGTTCAGAACTTCTATACAAGGAGCAGGTAATCAGCAGAAAGTTGGCTTAAAGAGAGTCTCACATACAATAAATTACTGCTTTTGTGACATTAGCTTTACCCAAAATCCCTCCCCCATTTAGTAAATGGAGCTTTCAAGTTTATCTTGCATGACCCTAAAAATTGCCTCACCATGTGCCTGCGTAGAATGGTCTGACTCTTCATGTACTTCAGACAGAACTCGCACATGTAGAGCCTCCCCAGGCGAGCGTACTCCTCTGGATATGGAGAGTGGTACCAGGTGTCCAGCTCGTAACGGCCAAACACAATGGTCTTTATCATGTTGCTGCCTTCCGAGACCTGGCCGGCCAGCCGGAGCTTCTCCTGTATAGCCAGGACAGGAGGGACAGGCAGATAGGGTACAAAGAGGACAAGAAGACAGGGCAGGCAAGCAGGCAAAGGGGAGAGCAGAGAAAGAGGGAAAAATATATATCTCAGTTATTCAAGGTAGTGGATCGAGTGAATCAAAGGTCACATTCAGGAAAACCTCAGTGGAGGGAAAACCAGTCACACAGTAAAAAAGATGCAGGAAGAAAAATCAAAAGGAAGAACTAAAAGGAAATAAAGGTATGAAACTAATTTTCGTAGAATATATTCAGGTGTACATGTTTCAAGACTATTTCATCAACGTAAAAAACTAGGAGGTAGGGTAAAAGTAAATGTAGTCTATAATAGACAATTTAATGGTAAGATAACTGACATAGTGATAAGCATGAGAGTAAAAGATGCTGAGGTATTACCAATCCTAACTTCCAAGTATCTAATATTATTTTGTATTGAAATAGAAACCAGTAGCAGCTAGAAAAGCCTGTCATTAATATAAGACTGTCAGGAAATTTATAGGTATACTGAATCAATTAACTGGTCAAAATACTACAAAACCTATATGACAGTGTGCAGTAAGCCTGTTTGAAAACAACAATGTCTTTTTCAAAATGAATGGGTCACAAAGTGACAGAGCCAAACGAAAAACAGTCACAGAATGACAGGAAGTGATTTTCCAAACTACCAAAAATATCTCAGACGCCTCCTGCGCCTGCAGAGGAGGGTCTGCAGACTGCAACAGAGAAGAAGAGGAATAAGGCAAAAAAGGGAAGAAGAAAAAGTGTAAGGGGGGAGATGAAGATGAGTTTTCTCTCTTACAAGGTCCTCCGAGGCACGTGCCTGCGCTTTCCTGAACAGCTCGAGGTCATAATCGCTGGTGATGTTCTCCAGCAGTGGCTCGCGGCTCGTCCCGTGGCTCTGACGGTGCTCCTGGTAGTACAGGTGGAGACATGAAGGCGAATATAAGATACAACATCTGGCTGCATATGTATTATGTGATCTATTACACACAAGCTCTAATCTCATCCACCTACCATGTACTTTTCCTTCTGTTCCTTATTGAGGCCCGAGTTCCTCTTCCTCCTCAGCTCCGTCACCTTCTCTTTGTAGCGCAGCTGACGCTCTGTAGGGGCCTGAGAGCACACGCAAACACTTTAATGTTGATGCTTACAGGACAAGTGAGTCTTTCAGCTCATTACCCTTTGAAGCATGGCACTAATAGAGCTAAAGACCGGGCAACAGTTTCAATTTAAATGTCTGATGACAATAATTAAAAATTATATTTATTTTCATGGATGTGGACTTAGCTTTTATTTATTTTCAGTTATTCTGTTACAATATACTGTACTGTCACAATGGTGGGTTGCCCACATTAAACATCCCAAGCAGTCTTGCTACTCTCGTCTCT
>VUQH01044663.1:0-10638 GCA_015106775.1 Etroplus canarensis | reverse complement strand
CAATGACACGGTTATCTCAGCCTCAGGCATCACAGTTCTGCCTATGAGCACAGAGGCTCCGCCCACCTGCTGCTCAACCTCCTGTTTGTGCACGACCACCAATCAGAGGAAAACTGTCTTAAGGGCAGGTGGCCCTAAAGGGACAGGAGCTAGAATATAGCAGCTTGTTTCAAACAGAGGATCATGCAAACTCTAGTAGAGCCAAAGAAAATAATACTAGAGTTTGATATTTTATTACTTGTTGTAATCTGTAATCATGACCTCCACAAAAAAAAATGTTCACTGATGTTAAAAAAAAAAAAACCTGTATCGGCATCCCACAGGGATGTATACTTGGACCCCTTTCATGCTGTCTGCATTCTATCTGCCATATACTACTGATGTAGTGATCGATATGCACACACCTGAATTTAGATATTTTTATTTCAACAAGCCTTACTGCTACATGACTAAACTCACCATATTGCAAGTTCAATGTAACAAAATGTGTTTTAAAAAAGGCTACAAATTAACTATTTAAATTGTTACATGTCTCAGTTCAAGTAACTGATTGCATCCACGCTAATCTTTAACGAGGTTAAAAAAAACTTTCACGAGTCGGGGATGGTTGAAATCATTTTTGATTCAGTAGAAATGCAGTAACTTTTAAAAAATGTTTTCTATTTTTTTAACTTTATTTTTTGATTTATTAAAAAAAAAGAAATGCAGTAACTTCAAAAACAGCACATGGAGTCTGCTGGAATACTCAAAACTGCAAACATTTAAAATCTCAATGAATGTGAATTTAAGACAACTTAATAATTTTTAATTTATTAGTAAATTTATATTTAAGACATTATAATCTGGGCTAGTAGACAATCTGGTGACTAACGTCTTCGTTGCAAAACTATGAAAACAAAAAGAATACCAGCACTGATAAGTATTCTTAATATTAATATTTAATTCTTAGAGAAACTTTCTATTTGTTCAGACTGGGCAATAAATACATGTCTACGCTTTGGTGCAGAGACCACTGCTCCTTTGTTCTAGATCCTATTATAAAAGAAATCAATAATGTCAGACAACAAGCAGTCCCACCACAGTTACTGTGACTCAGTCTACAGCAGCTTTTCATCACTTTGCCTTTGACCCTGCTATCCCGACAAATCACAGCGTGATGTGAAGCACTGTTGTGGTGTGGGGGGATTCCACTCCATGCACACAGGTTGTAAACATTGTGTAATAGTCCACAAGTTGAGAGGGGAATTTGGAGAAGCCTGGATTCACAGGCTCAGTTCAGCTGACAAAGAGAATTACTTTACAGAAATATGTGCACAGATATACTTTTTAGGTGGAAGCCTGTATCACAATGTTGTGCTCATCTGATGCACTTGTGCATGTTTTATACATCTATGTACTTGCGTGTGTTTTACCACGTTACCTGGTTTCTTGTGGAGTGTCTGTTCTCGTCCTGACGGTGCGACAGAGTCCTTTCCTCGGTCTGTTTGTCACGTGTCGATGCCTTGCCCTGACAAAACATCAACACTGTCTACCACCAACAAGTCACAACCAGCCCCGCAGCAGAAACATCACAGCATGTAGCGTCATGGTTTCACACTCACTTCTTATCCTGAATTCCCTGTTGATATATCATCATGTTTATTTGTGTGTGCGTGTATGTACCTTGCATTCATCAGCAGAGAGGTTGTGGTAGAGAGGGCATCCTGATATGGAGAAATGTCTCTCATGCCTCCCTGTTAAATGACCTGAGAGAAAAAACAAAGGACGAATGGGAAAGGATGGAATGAGAGGGAGACAGAAATACACAGAGAAAGATAAAAAGCTGGCCTGAAGGAGAAGCGCAACTGATGCAGTGAAAGGTGTGTCAGTAGCGTATCTGCGCACTTACCCAGTGAGTTGCAACCAGGTGTGGGACACTTCATGTTGAAGTTGTAGCTCTCATGGAAACGCCGCCGTTTGGGCCGGTGTGAAAGGTCGTGGGCGGCGGCCTCTTTGAGTGACAGCTCTTTCGCCAACCGCTCGTCCTCCTCTTGTGAAACTACAATATCATTGCTAGAAGACACAAGGTCATTGCTTGGGCTGGAAACTTCAATGTCTGACTCTGAGGATGGGGCGTTGCCTGTTGGTGTTCGCGGTGGGGTCTCGTCCCGATCCGTCCCTTGTTTTACATCTGCCAAGTCAATAGGGACAAGAGAAACATATTAGATAACAATCACAGTAGTACTGCTCCAAAATTCAACAAGATATATATCATTTTTATGTGATAAAAGCATCTATCTATTGTTGAACTGCCTAAAATCTACACAGAGTACAGGTCATACTCTCCGGTAGTGGCTGTCAGCAGAAAAATCTAATATTAAGGAATGATGTTACTGCAGCATAAGACCAGTGCCTGAGCTCAGTGACGCTGGCAGCTGAATGGAAGGAGATATGACAACACTTTTTTCCCTATTTTTCAGTCACATGGGGCTACTCAACATGTCAGTCTAACTTTGTGTCTACAAAGAACACATATTAGAGAAGCATGAAAGCAAAGCAGAGGCAGGAACTCAAGTACTTTCTGTTTGGAGTGAAGGTGTGCAGGCACACAATTAAGTTACACGTCACAATTTGGAAACACTCAGAGTAAACCCACACAATCACTACACTTAGTAGAGACTGATTAATGCAGGCTTTTTTTGAGCTGATGCTGATAAAAATTTCTGAAGAGAAAAAAATAACAAAATAGTGACGGTTGTACCTAAATATTCAATTATTCATTTGTTTGGTAGGTACCATGCCTTTACGGACCTTGCTTTGTGCACTGGGACACAGTCAGGCCGGAACAGAAAAGGGTCTTCGCCGAACTGTTCCCACAAACTGGAAGCACAGATGTGGCGGTGGGGTGTAGTTTGTGTCAAGAGGTGTTGCCCAACACTTTTGTCCATACAGCGTGCATCACTGTCTGCCTGACAACCCTCTTAATCACGGCACTGATTTTGGTGGTAGATTTAGCTACTTTTTGTTTTCCAAAATGAGCTGGAGAAAACTATATGGACAGTAAGCCTACGCTACTGCTTTAAAACAATGCCTTGAATGTCCTGCTTGTTCTTTCCCTTTCTGCTATGTTCATCAGGTGGGTGCGCAGCAAGGCTTCAGAGTGGCTGAAAGCAGCTGTGCAACTTCTGCTGCTTCTTAATCTCCTTCCAAGTGACTTACTTGCAAACATATAGCTCAAATCACAGCCCAACCATTGTCTTTAACTCCTTTAACTCTGTGTTTGTCACCGTTATAAAATTAGACATGAGTTTTCTTCTTCTAAATTATGTTCTGTAAAAAAAAAAGGGTTTCAGATTGCAGCATGCAAACAGCATCAAATGTCAGGTGATAATATGGGCTGATATACAGGCTGGGTTCTAATAGTTAGGTATATCAAATACTGAATTTGAACTGGTGAAGAATAAGTATATTTTCATTTTGTGCTATTGTTCTGTGGGTAGTTTGCTCATAGACTGCCATGCATTCTTCTCAAAGGGGAGCTGTGGACTAAACTTCTTTTTGGGCGTTTCTGGGCTCCACTTGTGCCTGTTTTTACCGATTACATTTGATCAATTTTAATTTTCTTTTCCCGAGCTCAACTGTGTCTCATGGCATTAGTCTTAATATGTTTTCAAAACATCATGCAAAGTAATAATAAAATGGAATACACAATCTAGGGGCAGATGTGTCTGCTTTAAGGGACGCTGATGATCATCTCCTGCAGCGCCTGGTGTTGGATAACAGTTCCTGCTCTCATTTCGGTGACAAAACACAAGTCCAGGATACCTACTGATACATGTTAGTCACTTTATCAGCAGGAACACGCTGTGATCACAGACATCAGCTGAATGGTATTAAGACGTAAAAATGAAAAACAAAGATCCTCCCCATCCTCTTCACCTCCTTTTCAGACAGATATGATTTCAAAGACACGACCAGTCTTACCATTAGCCTCATTATCAGAACCAGATGACCTGCTCTGCCGCAATGGGTATTTTTTGGCTGTAGTATTTGTCGCCCCCTGCTGGCTGCGTGTGACCCTGCGTCCAGAGGAGAAGACTGACGCTGCCACGGCTGCTGCCGCCTCTGCTGCTGAATCAAGGCCTTCGTCAGGACCCACTGCCACAGGAGAACTGCTGCGTACTGAGCTGCAGTTATCTAGAGAAGAGAAGAGAAGAGAAGAGAAGAGAAGAGAAGAGAAGAGAAGAGAAGAGATCTGGCTTTACATGAGTTCTCCTAACCTGCCTTCAGCATACTGTAAACAGAGTAAAGATTTAAAAATAAGTAACTTAATTGTTAATAATTTTACTTTTAAATTCTCCCTTTAGTTTTGGTGTTTCTTATAGTTAATACAGTAATGCAGCACATCAAACTTGAGTGCAGAGCAAAAATGATCCATCAGCATACTCGTTCATGGAACAACTGATAATTATTAAACTAATAGGTGATAAATTATCTTTTCAAGAAAAAGCGTAAAATGGCTCTTTGCTCCATCAAGCCATTAAGAAAATAATCAGTGACATCTGAAAGTAACTGCTGCAAGTGGAACCCAGCTTGAGTGTCTGTGTGGATTCTTCCAAGAAACTGCAGAATCTTCACTGAACACTCAGATTGACTTCTTAAATCTTATCTATAGCCTGTGACTGATTGACTCCCTAAGCATCAGACAGTAAGAAAACAACAGTTGCCTCTTGCAAATGGCCTTAGTGGTTATGAAGAGACTCATCCTGTCACAAAAAAGAAAGACGATAAAAAGACAGAACCTCTGAATCCAATTCTTGGAGCAGATAAATGGCCACTGTGCTGTTTCTAAGTATATGTGAGGAGGACGAGGACAGCGTAACCAAGTTCTCTTGACAAAAAGCAGAGGAAACAATGTCAGCCTCTGTTTTAAATCCCCTCTGGCAGCCAGTGCAGAAAGAGGTCACCCAGGGGGTGGGAGCTGAGTTTGGGTGCGTGTGATGGGGGAGGTCAGTCTGTCTAAACCCATTCATGTCTTATGGCTACCCATGAAGCAAGACCTACTTTAAAATTGCAACTGGTGGAGTGAGGACGGTTTGAGGTCTCACTGTGGCCTCTGAATGAAAGCACATAGGTGAAATATTATTTATATTTATATATATTTTACATTTATATGTTTGGCTTAATAATTTTAAAAAGTTGCTTATAGAAAAAAAGGAAACTAATATTTTAATAATGCCTCAAAAGAAAGAAATGTTTTAGGTTTATAAAAATAAAAAGGTCAAAGAGGTGAGGAAAATATTTCTAAAGTTCTGGAGTAAATCATTAAAGGGCTGATATGGGAATAAACTAGGTCATATAACTCTCCACCTTCAGTGTTAAACGTTAATTGTACGTTATACCCCAGGATATCTGGACTTAATCTCCTTGTAATTTAGAGAAATAAAATCAATTTGCTTCATCTTCCAAGAATTTTTTATTCTTCTAAAGTGGATTTAGGCAAAATGAAAACAAACTTCCCGAGCTTTTACGTCAGCTACAGCAGCAAAGTTAAGATTTTTTTTTAATGAACGAGTCCATTAATTATCTGCTCTCATTTTCAAATGTTTTGATCGTTTTAGCACACAGAGAATCTGTTGAGAATCTTTAAATGTCAAGACTGCACTGAAAGCGTCAGTTAATGGGAATGCATCTTTATCAGATGCACCTTGCCAGTACTGGGTTGGACCCCCTTTTGTCTTCAGAACTGCCTGAAATCAAAGATTCAATAAGGTGCTGGAAACATTCCTCGGAGATTTCGGCCCACATTAACATCAAAGTAGCGCACAGTTGCTGCAGATCTGATGGCTGGTGAATGTGGAGGCCATTTGAGTACTGTGAACTCACTGTCAAGTTTAAGAAACAGCTTTGAGATGATTTGAGCTTTGTGATATGGTGCATTATCCTGCTGGAAGCAGCCATCAGAAGATGGATACACCGTGGTCATAAATGATACTCTGTTGGTAAATAGGGACCAAAAACATGGCAAAAAAACATTTCTGACACCATTACACCATCGCCGGCTTGAGCAGTTGAAACAATGTAGGATGGATCCACGCTTTCATGTTTGTTTGTTTTTTACACCAAATTCTAACCCTCTCTTCCAAATGTTGCAACAAAAATGTGAACTGTAGCCTCAGTTTCCTGTTCATAGCTGACCACTCTTCTGCTTCAATGTTAGACGTCTTGTGCCCTCAGAGATCCTCTTCTGCAAACCTCGGTTGTAATGAGTGATTATTTGAGTAACTAATGCCTTCAGATCAGCCTGAAGCAGTTCAGCCATTCTCCTCTGACCTCCCGCATCCTCAAGGCATTTTCTCCCAGCAAACTGGCCCTCACTGGATAGTTTCTTATTTTTCTGACCAGTCTCTGTAAACTCCAGAAATGGCTTTGTGGGAAAATCCCAGTATGCCAGCATCTTCTGAAATACTCCGACAGCCCCGTCCGAAACCAACAACTAGGCCACGTTCAAAGTCACTTGCATCACATTTCTTCACCATTCTGATGCTTGGTTTAAACTTCAGCAGGTTCTCTTTAACCATGTCTATATGTCTAAATGCGCTGAGCTGCTGCGTGTGATTAGCTGATTTGATATCTGTGTTAACAAGCAGACAAACAGGTGTACCTGATAAATTGGCCAGCCAACGATTTTTGGTTGTTTTTTAAACTAATGATTACAATTTTAAATAAAGCATTACATTAATATTAAAAAAAATGTACCTTGTGAACTCTGGCTGAGTCGCAGAGATGCACGGGTCAGGCGTGTGCTGCTGCGTCTGTGCACGCTCTCGGCAGCTTCTGTGTGCTCAAGATCGGCGGAAAAATCCGAGTCTTCCGTCCCATCTGAGCTGCTGCCTGTAGTCCTCTGGGAAAGCAACAAAAGTTAATTAGACACAATCTGTGTTTTTTGACTAAAAGTATGGACTGCCACCACAACCACGTGTGATTAAGTTCTTTTTTTTTTCTTTACCAGGGGATAATCCAACAAAGATCCCATGCTGGGGGTGGAGCCTCACCCCCGGCTCTGTGCCCACTCTTCCCACCACGGACTTGTCAATACTCCAAATAAGTCTAATACCAGAATTACCACAGAGATCCAGACAGATAATCTATTTTACCAAACAAAATCTGTTACAAGGACTGAGATGCACCTTCTGTCTGAATTTCCTAACTGAAGCCTTTTTTAAATGGGTCTGTTTAGAAGACTTTGTGTACCTAGCAATGCAGGAAACAAAATAAACCAGTAAAACACATCATTAACATATTTTGCAGCATGATTTGTTCAGATCTGCAGACTGCCTGGCTGATTATCACACACAATAAATGGGGGGTGTTGGTATATGCTGAGGGTTCACCCTACACAAATCCGGCATGGTGGGGGAGGGGTGGGGGAAATGAAGGAGTAGTCAACAGTTGCATTGCACAAATAAGATGTCTTTTTCATACTTAAATAAGAAACCTACTTTTATATTTTAAAAAATCAGTAAGATGAGATCAATGATGTGCACAGCTCTGTGTATGTAATTAACTGTAATCATCATGTTAATTTTCTAAGCTGTCCTCAAGTATGTGAATTAAAATGCAGAAACACTGACTACATTGTTTAATTAATTTCTCATTTTATCCTCCTTTTTTAGGTTTAATTTTTTAAAAGGTGACATACGCTCACTGGTCACTTCATTAGGTACGTCTTGCTAATACCTGGTTGGACTCCCTGTTGCCTTCAGAACTGCCTTAATTCTTTGTGGCATAGATTCAACAAGGTGCTGGAAACATTTCAAAACATTCAGCGATTTTGGTCCACGCTGATATGAAAGCATCACACACTTGCTGCAGATTTATCAGCCGCATGTCTGTGATGACAATCTCCCATTCAACTACATCCTAAAAGTGCTCTACTGGATAAAGAACTGGTGAATGTGGAGGCCCTTTGAGTACAGTGAACTCGCTGTCATGTTCAAGGAACCAGTCTGAGATGATCTGACCTTTGTGGTATGGTGCATTATGCTCCTGGAAGCAGCCATCAGAAGATGAGCACACTGTGGTCATAAAGGGATGGATATGGTCAGCAACAATACTCCAGTAGGCTGTGACATTTAAACAATGCTCAACTGATACCGAAAGGCACAGAGTGCAAAAGAAAATATGCCCGCACCGTTACACCACCACCACCAGCTTGAACGGTTTGTGGAAGGCAGTATGGATTCATGCTTTCGTGTTGTTTATGCCAAATTCTGACCCGCCCATCCAAATGTTGCAGCAGAAATCGAGCCTGTGCACAATGTATCCTCAGTTTTCTTTTCATGGCTTACAGGAGTGGACCCCCCCCCCCATAGGGGTCTTACGAAGCTGTAGCTCATCAAGGTTCAAGGTTCGACATCTTGTACCTTAAGAGATCCTCTTCTGCAGAGCTTGGTGGTATCAAGTGATTATTTGACTTACTGTTGCCTTTCTATCAGCAGTCTAAAGTCGAAGCAGTCTGGCCATTCTCCTCTGACCTCTGGAATCCACAAGGCATTTTCTCACAGAGAACTGCTGCTCACTGGAAAATCCCAGCAGATCAGCAGCTTCTGAAATACTCAGACCAGCCTATCTCACACTTGATCATCACTTTTCTTCCTCATTCCGATGCTCAGTTTGAACTTCAGCAGGTCGTCTTGACCGTGTCTGCATGCCTAGTGCGTCGGACGACGGATTTAGTAGCCAGAGAGTTGCGGAGGAAGCCAGTTTGAGACCTGCCTGCGGCCACCCAAGACCCTGCCCTGGACCCAAGTGTGTGGAGGTGGACCAGAGGCCACAAGGACGTCACCCCCTGAGCATTGCCGAGGTGCCCTTGAGCAAGGCAGCAAATCCCCACACTGCTCCCTGGCGCCTGAAATGGCAGCCTTGTATGCCGACCTCCCTCACTGTACGTGTAGAAGTGTCGGCAATTGTAATTTCCCCCCGGGGATTAATAAAGTATAATAAAATTAAAAATTAATAAATTAAAACAAAGGGACTGAGTTTCTGACATTAAACATTTACATTAACGAGCAGTTCAACGCGTGTACCTAATGAAGTGGCCTAGTGCATGTCAAATAATTAAATAAACAGTAACAGAGTTTGAAAAAAAAATTAGGTATAGAGGATGTAAGACACTGGTAAGTGCTGCTGTAGAGAATGTGTATTGTGTACATTAATGTAACATGTGTAAAATAAGTAAAATAAAAGATACTAGGCTAACTAAGTGTCTTTTAATAACAACAGACATTTCTAAGAACATGAGTTTCATTCTATTTTTAAAGAACTGGCAGATGTATGGGCGGAATAATATCCGCACAGCACGGAGTACGACTGACAACCTTTGACAACTTCACAACAAGAAGCAGCGCGCACAATCTGCATACGACCAATTAAATTAAAAAGGAGGCGGGGTTTAGAAAAAGACAGCCAATAAACGCGCCTCCTGTCACGCGTCTGTCCAATCGCAGCTGTTGTTTTGGTGCGGACGCCCGTTCTCGCTCGCAACCCCAAAGAACAGCCTGTTCTTTTACATCGGTTATCTAAAAGCTGCCTTTATGGATGTTGAAGTGCGGTCAGCGGTCTGCTCCGCTGATAGAAATCTGAACAAATACGAGCGGTCTTTTCAAAAAACCCTCCTCTGGGTAACGAGAAGAAGCGACGGGGCATTCTTGCAACTCAGCAATAAACATGAGCTAGCTTAGCCACGTAGCAACAACACAATTCGACAGGTCAGTTTAGGGAGTCTACAAACGCTGATATTCCACGAACGCCGCGGCTCATCGACTCCGTCCTGCAGGGACGAATGCTAGCCGGCAGGCCCCGTGAATTGTTTCCCACACAGCTTGCCTTGCAGCTCTCGGTGAGCTAAGGTTAGCTGTGACGTTATGTTGTTGTTCTGCAGTAACGGCTGAGTCCGCCTCACCTTTCTCCGGGGCATTTCTCAAAGATGTGCCGTATCGCCTCCTGCGGCTTATTATCCCGTGCTGTGGCAGTTTATGGCAGCTTGTTTAAAAAATTTAACCACGACAAAAACCCCAGTAGTTGACATGAGCCAACCCAGCTTGGAGGAGTGGGAGAAAAAAGCGCATAAAATTGTCCGCACTTCCTACCGACCACAGCGCAAACTCCTTCTGCTTGGGCGGTACGTTGGCAAAAACTAGTCCGGGTGGAAGCATGCACCGTCCGCTGACCTGAAAATGACAGTGCTGTAATAGTGCACAAGCATACTTAAAAAGTTATAGGAAAACAACGAATACAGTGCTGTGAACAATTCTTGAGCCTCCGATTCTTTATATTTTGTCACACATCTCTGCAAGCTTTCTGAAGGGCTTTTAAAGGTTTTTATTTGTCCAGCTGCTTTTTAACTCATTTACAGCCAGTCCTAGTACCCAATATTATTATAGTTAACTAAACTAAAACCTGAAACTACATGAGAAAAATTATTTTAGTTAACTAAAATAAAAATAAAAACTAGACTTTTGGGAACAATCAAAACTAACTTCTTCTTCTTCTTTCGGCTGCTCCCGTTAGGGGTCGCCACAGCGGATCATCTGCCTCCATCTCATCCTATCCCTTGCAGCCTCTTCCCTCACACCAACCCTCTGCATGTCCTCCTTC